>OMLP01007064.1:3121-50178 GCA_900302685.1 Spondyliosoma cantharus | reverse complement strand
TGTACAACAGTGCCAAGGCAGCCATGATGGAAATGTCAAATGCCCAGTCTTTGTTTGTCCTCTGTATGCGCTATGTATATGTGACTGGTGATTTGGTCAGGGAGTGTCACCAGTCTAGCCGGTCATGTCGGCATCGCCGCTGAAAACAACACTCCCTGCCTTTCTCTGTCTTTCTGTCTGCTTGCGTCTTTCTTCTCTCTCTTTGTGTGATTCTCCTCTCGCTCAGACACATAAATAGCCCCACACAGACGCACACACTTCGTAGGATTCAGATGGTTTTTTGCTGCAGGTCTCGTCTTCAGTCTGCCATAAATCTCTCCGGCTGTAATATTCAGGAAACCTTTGAAACAACCAGCAAATTACCTGCTGTAAAAACTGACTAGCACCCTGGCGCAGCGACGTACCCCTCACAGCTCTTGCTGTACTATTTTTATTCAGTGAGTCTAGTGAAAACCCCTAATTAAAGCCTTTATGTCACTATATATTATTAAAAGTCATAAACATAGACAGAGGCAAGCAGCTGGGGGTTTGGAAAGTGCACAGGAGATCTTATTCATATTGAGTTTTAAAACTTAGATTAAAGTAATGCAATACTTAGTTTTTAAATCAAACAACATTAGAAACAAACCTATGTCACCCCATTGGCAGAAGATTTCATTTATTTTTTCAAATGTAAGATCTAAGTCTTGTGCCTGCACTGTCTCTGGAACCAATTTGAGGTGATCTGGACCTTTTGACACGGCCACCACTAAATTGAGTCTGAAGTGTTTATAAATTCCCTTTTAGCTTTTCTGTGTGGCCTTTGTTTTTGACTTATTGCCATGTTTCATTCTGTTCCAGAATCCAAGCTCGCCGCCCCCAGAGATCCGATATTAAAATGAGACATGTTTGCTTGATGATATTAATGATATTAATAGTATCATTTTAAGTATAGGACGCAGGAACAACAGAGGAGTTGTTGTCAGTGAATATTCTTGCAGTAATTAACTCTTCTTGCCAGAAGGATTTCTGAAGTTTTGAGAAAACATCCAAAAAAACAGCCTTTAGCTCTGGCATGTTGAGCAAGACTGCCAGGATGGTGATCAAACAGCTCAACAGCAGCAATCTGGGCAGGCAGGGAGGTAGGGAATTAAAGCTCTGATCTGTTTTTTAATCACTGCTCTCCGCATCTCAGCTTCTCTACATCTGACACCAGACAACTTTGCAACTCCTAAAATCTGTCATCCGGGTATAAAGTGGAAATTCCCCAAATATTTCCCCAAAATAATGACCGTGGCAGGGCAGAGGCATGCCAAGACATATAATACTGTGTCCTCTTGAACTGGGTGGCTTTAGAGAATATTTTTTTCATGGATTGTTTTAACTTTCCGAGGTGCCGGATGAAAAGAATGCTCTATTACAGAGGGCAACGCCACAAATGCCCCGCACCAAAAAAATACCTTTTCTTGAAAATATGTACCATACTTAATAGCACAGTATATCATTTCTGACACTAGGGGTATCTGACTGAAAACAATGAAAACAAAAGATGTAAAGAAGCTTGGACTCTAGCAAAAATCTAGTCATTCATTTACATTTAAATGTGTAAATGTTAAATATTATATCATCCTCTTTACTTTCACTTTTATCTTTGAGGCCAACCCATCTAGTACATGTTGGTTGGAACAAAACCAACAAGCTGGATCATTTAGGAGAGATGTTGTTTAAAGGTACTTTATTATGTGGAAGAAATTTTATTCAGAAGACAAAGATCTTCATTGACCGATTTTTTTTGCTTCCTAAACAATCTGAATAAACAAACTTTCTATGTTGTCATGACTCAATAAACTGAGTAAACAAACTGACTTTAAAGGACAACAGAATTTCATACTGTTTTACTTTGTTTATATTTGGCGGACCCTACCACCACTTCAAACAATGTTTTGGGGACCTTATTTCCCTCTGAGAACAGCTTGTTTATTCAGTTATGGAAAAATGTATATTTCTGAATTTGTATTATTACTTTGTTATATTGTAAATATAAGAATTCTTAGTTTGAATTTCTTCTCCAAGAACTACATATTGCCCCTTTAAAATATTTCAGTTTTAGTAAAACGGGAGAAATAACATCTTTGTTTGTTAAAAGGATTTTTATAAACTTTCTGTACATGCAAAATGTCTAAAAAGTTGCCAACTAACACAAAGACAAAAAAACAAGTGTTGATAAAGCACAAGTGATAATACGACAATGGAAAGATACTGGGCCACGATATTTATACGATATCCACATTTTAACCTAAGCATACCGATCAAAAATAAAAACATATTTTTATTCCTTTGATAATATTTGCAACAGTCTTGACAGTAGATGAAGTTGAGTGGGACAAAATTGCATTACATATTCATGAGCCATCGAACAACTCGCAGGATATTTAAATTAAAAACATGGTGGCAGCAAGGCGTCATGGGGCTTTATTGGTGCTAATCAATTGTGTTCTTTCATTTTGCTCCCCGTGCAGATTTTAAAGTCATTGTTCTGATTGTTATGCACGGTCTGCATACTGTTGCAGCACATACATTCAGTGGGGGCACAGTAACACGCTGAATTCCTCTGGCTGAAAAACTCCCAAACGCAGCCATTCCCCACCTCTCCCCTCTGGTCTCTTTGTTCCCATCTTTGCACTTCTCCTCTCTCGTTCCCCCCTTCACTACCTCTTTATGCTGTTTCCTTTGGTGTTACTCCTCTGGGCGCCGTGCTCCCATAGACCTCCCTGCGCCGCCGAGGTTCGATCCCAATTCCCCCACATAGCTGTTGCCTGGGCCTCATTCACAGACCCCGTTGACTGGCAGTGTGAATGTCCAGGCCTCATGTTTCGCCCTGTACCCAAAACCTTTTCCTCCATCAATCATGGCAAAAGAAAAACATGTCAAAGCTAATACTTAGTGAGCAGATCTTTAAGATTACTGGCTTTATTTTGGAATAACTCTGCCACTGACGTTTGTGATAATACTGTATGACAAAAATGACTGAGGTCAAATATGCTTGACATAATGTGCATTTAATTTAAAGACCAGAATGGCACTGAGTAGAGTATATACATTTGCCAAGACCAAACAGTTCCCTTTAATTTAATCAAGCCTCATCCAGAAACCATATTTTGTTCCCATGTAGCGGCTGAAAAAAACACTACGTTCATCTGAAAATGTTTTTATTAGGATTTGCATCAAATTGTACTCACTAATAGATACATTATTATCCATTATTTAATGAGAATTAAATTTAAAGAGTCTATTCTGGGCTGAGACTGGTCTTCAGCCCAAGTTTCATCTCAATCCATTCAGTAGCCTTTGTGTAATCCTGTAGACAAACCAACAAACCAACCATCCAACCAACAATCAGACACAGGTGCCTCCTTGGCTTGGGTGAAAAAAACCTCCTTTAATGTTGCATTAGATAAAGTTGATGTAAATGGCACCACATTGAAAAAGCTCTCGATTTTGCTTTAGGTGTTTTTTGCCTTATTCACTAAGGAGTTAAAATGCCTTTTGAAAATGCCTTTTCTAAATAAGTTTACTCACATGACTGACCAGCTTAGCTGTTTGTGTTCCAAGAGAAGAAGAAACTGTGTCCAATGTTGGCATCGACCCACATATTCCTATAAGATTCCCACCTTCAGATTCCTATCTTCACTTGTAGCCAACACGAATGATTTTGATTCTTCTTCTTCTTCTTTGAGGGTTTATTGGTGGTTTTCTCACAACTGTTTTTGCAATTTCTACTATCTGTTTATTTGCTCCAAAGCAGTTGATGGTAAAGATCCTTATCGCATTGTCTTTACATAGCTACATCCATTCTTTTCCACACTTGCAGTAAAACATATTATGTTTATTTATTTTGAAAGTGAACTTTTAGATACTGTTACAATAAATTATCTAAAGCATACACTGTCCCAATCTTTTTGTTTTAAGAAAGTGTCTGCATCTGCATTTTTGAATCACTACTATAATGGCCAGATTTAGAGGGTGATGGCGCTGAGTGATGAAGTTTGAGTTACAAGAGGGGAAAAAAAGCATTAATCCTTGGCCCTGTAGGATCTGTGAGTTCAGTGATGTGTGTCTCTAATATAAACATAGAGATTGGACCCTGACTAATTCTTCTTGCGATTCGAACGCCTTTAAATCGAAGTTGCAGCTGTAGATGTTTCCATAATTCCAGATGCTACAGTTGAGCTGTAATTGCCCGTACAGCTCCAGAAAGAAGTAATGGCTGTGTTTTTATTACTTTACAATGTACAAAACTGCAGCCATGTTATAGTGAGTGTTTAGAAAGGCACAGGAAATTTGGAAAAATGTGTTCCCATAATGTGGTACAAATTGTTTTTAGTAGTAATACCACAAGAAAGAAAGAAAGATGTCAAAATCTGCTATGATAGTGGATTTAAAAAACATATTCTGCTGGAATCAAGTAAAAGAACCTTCAATTTGATAGAAAAGCTGCTTTGTTTTGTTTCCTTCCACTAGACTTAATAAATGGTCATGCTTTTTACACTGTTACTATAAAAACAACAGCCCTGACAGACCTGAGGGGTTTTAACTTCAGATATGCAGTGCGTCCCATGTGTGAATTTTTCATGTTTCTGTACTTCCAACACCTCCGTCTCAACACCTCCTGTATTTTCTCCTTTATCAGTGGGGCAGGTGGGAGCTGGATTACCTGAAGCAAAACCGTAGCTGCTTTGGCCCAAGATTCAAAAAAAAATCTCTCGCTCGACAGGGTGCAGGTGCAAACGCTGGAAAAAAGGTTATTTTTTAGCAGCAAAGGTTTAGGTGGAATGTGACTCAGGAGAGGATAAGGGGATTTCTCAGACAGCTATGTTGGTTTGTTTATCGCTGCAGTGACAGATGCTTATGGCAATGTACAAACAGATTCACCCCATGTGCAGTCTGTGATTCACCTACACGCAGGCAGGTACACAAATGCAGGATTTAATGGCTGCTGCTGGTGTGTGTTCATCTTCGTCTCTATCACGGGTTGTAACTTTCCTCCCAGGTTACCGGAGAAAGCTCCTTAAAAGGGCTTTTAACAGAAAGCAGGGCACTTCAGACATTTCTCAGGCAACTAGAGCGTGGTGAATAATTCAGAGCAAACTTACAACATGTTGCCATGTCTGCAGAGAGTTGCCTCACATGCAACGCTTCACTGATGTGTATTTATATATCGGTTGCACTGATGTATATTTACATGTTGGACTCGTGGTCTGTGTGTTTTCTGGGTTGTTTTGTGTTGTGGTCACTTGGTGGCTTCTGTTGTAACGCAAGATGAAACCAAATAACCGTTAAATGTTGCATAAAGGAATATGACATAACGGATGGAATATCAACATTTACATTTCTGTCTGCTTTTCAGACGGATACTGAATGTTGTATATATAGCACAGGCTTCTACATTCACTCAGCTGCCTGTTGTATAGATAACACTCGCTGTGCAACGAATGAGTTTTTTCAGTGTTATTTTTCTCGATTAATTGATTAGTTCTTTCCTCAAATGTCCCAAAGACAAAGTTTCCCATCATAGAGGACTAACAGAACCATTTAAGAAGCTGTAATCAAAGAAATTTTACTTTCTTTTGTTGAAAATTACTCAAACCGATAAATCATAAAAATATGTTAATTCAATAGTTTGTTATTATTGAAGTAGTTGACAGCTATTTCAATTTAATGATAAATCGTTGTAACTCTTGCCAAACCATGTGAACAATTAAAAATGACAGAAGACTCAGATAGACAGAAATTAGTTTAAAATAAAATTTCTCTATTTGATAGTTTACAGCGTTCAGTATATTTGAGTTTTGGATTGTTGTTTAAAAACAAACAATTTCGAGACGTCACCTTGGGCTCGGATGATTATAATGATTAGTGTTTTGACATTTTTCCTCTATTTTCTCCGATTTTATAGATGCCCAACTGATATATAAATTCGCTGTTGCTATCAGCCGATATTGGTCAGTCACAAATATATTGGTATTGGCCTGTATGCTGTCTGATATGTGCGGATATGAAAACCTGAACAAATGCAGAAAAAGACTGTTTCAGTGCACTGATTTTGGGTGGGCTTTTAAACTGTGAAATATCCTGCCTCCGCTACAGGTCTACATCACAAGTGTTTGAACGGCCGATACATCTATCAGAATTGTTGATTCCCTGGTACTACTATCAGCCATAGATTGAGTATCGGTCAAGTTTTAGGCCAAACAATTAAGCCATTAGTCCAAAAATTATAGCTAATGCTGCCAAACTATGAACGTTTTTTGAATCTGAATTCTCATATGTATCCTCCTCTGTCTTTCAGCCTGTGCGTCTGGCTCTTTCAAGCCGACTCAAGGAGACGAAGCCTGTATGCAGTGTCCAATCAACAGCCGTACCACCAGCGAAGGCGCCATTAACTGTGTTTGCCGCAACGGATACTACCGAACCGACTCAGATCCTCTCCAGATGCCTTGCACAAGTACGTATAGAATCGATGCTGCTATATGAACTTTAACTTGCACTTCACACAAACACACACAGGAAAAGCCTTTGATTTCAAATATAAACTTTTTGACACATACACATTTCACACCCGCAAGCAGATGAGCTCCGGGATCAAAGGACAGTGGTAGTCTGTGTAACTCCAAACAGAGAAACCCTGTCAGAGCCGTCCCTCACACGAACACGACGCTGACATGCCCATAGTGTGGCTGTCCACAGATCTGACCCAACACACAAGGCTCGGCTGCCCCTCCTCAACATCACACAGCCCGTACTCCAAGCCGGACCAGAGGTTACTGGGCCAGGGCGAGTAGCTTTGTGAAGGGGCAAGCCCGGAGAATGAGCCCAGGCGAGACTCTCTCTTGTCATGCCAATGAAGCTGTTTGAATTTGAATTTGAATTTGAAGCTGACACAGAGGTTGAGCGAAAGAGAGTCGGAAGGATAGACCAAAGGAAGAGTGAGCGATGGGGGGTGGGGGGTGAAGCGTGAGGGAAAGACTCGTAGAAAGGAATTGAAGAAGGAGAGGGCGTTTGAGAGAGAGCGAGAGGGGTTGCGTGTATCTGAGAAAGCTGGAGAATCGGTGCATAGAGTGTGGTCTAACTAAAACAAAACGGGGCTGAGCGAGAAAAAAAAGCCCCTTTCAACGTTTTGGTAGTGTTTTTTCCTCACTCTGCCTCTCTGCCTGTTGAAAGGAAGAGAGGAGGGAAAAGATTTGATGGTCTCCAACAAAGGAGATTTGCATAAGCCCAGCTCTGGGAGTCGAGCAGCTGTTGTGAATGAGAAAGCAGCAGCATCACGTCACCCGTATTAAGCGCAGCAGGGCCTGGCCTGATTAAAGCAAGGGAATGGGCCCATCAGAGCGGCCCGCTGGCTAATGGGGGGGATATTAGTCCTCCTCCCCAGGAAGGAGATGCCAAGGAGGAGTTACGTTTCCATGTATGAGAGACACCAAGAAGAGCACTCAAATGGGCTTCCTTCCAGAGCCGGAGATCTGTTAATTGCTGCCAATTAAAAGGAGGTTAAATAAGAAGTGATCGATTGAGATTTAGGATGTTGTGGGCGGAGCAGAGTTGTTTATCTCATTAGTCCCGGAGGGTTCGTCTTCCATAATTAGGTGCACATGGTTGTAAGAGATAAACAGTTCTCAATGTTTGTTTGTTTGGCCTGTCACTCAACATGTAGCACCATGTGGAAAGTTTCCACCCCGTAATGCGTAGCTGCTAAGAATGTCTCAACAGGAGAAACAGTATGTCTCTCTCCGCTGCAGTAACTCTATACGATGCACCATGAGAAAATTGTCAAGAATAGATGTTAAGAAAACACTTGACAAAGTGGACACCAGCGTGGAAAATGAGAGAATGCAAATGGGCGTCCTGAGGGAAGAGCCGCTGCCAGCTTGGAACACAGACTCAGACCTCAGACAGGCTATAGTATCTCAGTGAGTTTGTGGAATTTCTCCTGTCATGTGTAGGGGTTACTTAAGTGGAGTGTGGAGTTGGTAATTATGCCCTCTACACCATCGAGTACACAACATAGCGTCCGTCATAAAGTTTCAACAGTTCTGTGGAATTTAGTTGATGCAAAAATATAACGTCCGTGAAGTTGAACCAAGCGATTAATCGGTTAGTGGAGCAAAAGAAAATGATTGTAGACTACTTTGACAATAATTTCACGAGTAATCATTTCAATCATTTCAAATATGTGCTGGTCAAAGCTTTTAAATGTTAAGATTTGCTGCTTTTGCTGTCATTTATGATAGTGTCTGAAGAGTCTTCGCATTTTGGACTTTTGGTTGGACAAAAGAAGCAACTGGAAGATGTCAGTTTGGGCTCTGCAACATTGCGAGGGGGATTTTTCACATTTTGACATAGACTTATGGACGGAATTGATCAATTCATCTGGAAAATAATTAGAAGATTAATCACCAATGAAAATAATTGTTAGTTGTATCCCTACTTTCTATGTAAGAGATTTCTTTTTTATACTTTCTAGGAAAAAATCCCAGTGAAAACTACAGAATGCTACTGCAAATAATATTTACATAATCACATTTTCAGCCTATTGTGAGATTGTTAACTCTTCACAGTATTCTGTACTTTCTGTCTATTCAGCAGGATATCTTAATGCAGCTATAATCAAGATGTTTATATTAACAATGGATCACATCACATGACTGTGACTGTGAAAGGAGTTGCTTATGGTGACAAACCCACAGTTATCTCCAAACTCTGCAGTTCCCCTCAGCTGTGTGGAGCTTTTTAGCATCCCTCTGCAAATAGTTTTGGTTTAACAACCTGCAACTAAACTGTTTTGATTTGCTCTCACTGCTTTTATCGGCCTTGTCTTCAGCTTCAGACTGCTGTTTGTGTAAATCGAAACTATGATAAATCCGCAGTACTGTACCTGCCCGGTACCAACAGATGGTGAACATTGGGCAGCATTTAGCAGCTAATAGCAGCATTATATTACCCCTAAGAGTTCATGGAGACCAAAAACCGAGCTAAAAGAAGAGTGAATATGAGACTTTACGGTTAGAAGCATGAGTTCCAATAATAATAATAATAATAATGATACACATTCAGAAACCTGGTAAAACTGTCAGTGTAATTTGGTGGAAAGCCAGCCTAAGGGTCAAGGACTTAATCACATTTTTTGTGGTTGTTGCAGATCCTGATCGAGTTTTTTTTGCACCAAACCTTAAGTCGTTGTGTCTGGAAATCACCTGACAGAACAATAACATCAAACTGCTTATTTCTCAAGATATCTATGCATTGCTTTAATCACTCAAAGGCTAACCACAGACTTGTGTTTTGCAGCCGTCCCTTCAGCTCCACAGACTGTCATCTCCAGTGTGAATGAAACCTCTGTCATGCTAGAGTGGATGTCTCCTCGGGATTCGGGGGGCCGCGAGGACGTGGTCTTCAACATCATCTGCAAAAGCTGTGGCGGAGGCCGGGGAGGCTGCACTCGCTGCGGGGACAACGTTCAGTTTTTGCCCCGTCAGCTGGGCCTGACAGAGTCCCGGGTCTACATCAGTGACCTGTTGGCCCACACGCAGTACACGTTCGAGGTGCAGGCTGTCAACGGGGTGTCAGATCAGAGCCCCTACTCCCCTCAGTACGCCTCAGTCAACATTACCACTAACCAGGCTGGTAAGTGGGCCCATCTGTCTTTTTCTACACTTTATATTCCCTGTGTGGTTTTCTCTTCTCTTCTCTTCTCTTCTCTTCTCTTCTCTTCTCTTCTCTTCTCTTCCACATCTATTTCTGTGCTGCTTCTTTGTCACCCTGTACAGTACCTCTTCATCACACTCATTCCTCTACAAGCACATAATGCACTGTACATAGACCTCCACTAAGTAAGTTTCTTCCCTCTCCTGTATGGTGATGTATGCAGATTAAGAGCTCTAAAATGGGAAGGAGAGTGCCGCTGATGGTGTGACAGGCAGAATGTGATGGCCTGTTGGTCTTTACACTGTGACCTCATCATCGTGTTTTTCAGACTGCGGAGTTGAGAGCGGGCTGCTGTCTCTCCACTTCATCTACTGTTCAGTGATTACAGCCATATTTTCATCCACCCACTTGATTGTAGTGTTAGATAAAAAAAAAAACTGAAAACCCCACTTTGTGTATAGTATATACAGTAGTTATACAGCCATGTGTTCTGAGGCCTAATGAAAAACATATTGGTGACTGGGGTAACTTTTTAATCTGTACGATCTTCTAGAAATATACCTCAAAATCTCCTTGAATCTCCTCTGCAACTCTTGGAGGTTTGCATGCCTTCCAGTCTGTGGTTTGCGGTTGAAGTTGGCTGCATGTGTAATTATTTCACAGAGGGAGCAGCATTGATTTGCTCTTTAATTGTCTTTATGAAACGCATCATTTGGCGTGCCAAGGTTTTCTCCCCGAGCACTGATGAGCAGGGGGATACAGGCCGGGCTTATCTTTGCACTGGCTTTGCATCCCATTAGCAGCATACGTAAGTGCCTGTCATCTCTCATCATCCGTCCGTCTGCACTCAGGGCAGTCTTCTATGACTGAGCTACCTAAAGCGCATAGTTACTGCTGTTTTATTACAGCGGACATATTGGGTTTTGTTTAACTACACCCTCAGTCTCTCATTACTTTCCTCTGGAATTCCCAGATGTCCAGATGCATGCATGGTAGTCGTCAAATAGGAACCGTACACAAGTTGGACGAAGACATTTAAGAGGTGATTTCTACGCGTAAATCTGGCTTGTCGTAGCAAACTTCAGTGTTTACAGAAATCCGTTTCTGTAAACGCTCCATAAAGCAATACTGAAACTCTAAGTCATGCTAAAATGGAGGCCTGTATTCAAACGGCGACCTCTTTTTATTGTCTGTTTTGATTTGAGTCACTGGTGTGGTGGGTTAATGAGGGCCTGTGAGTGCAGTTAAGCGTTGTAATGAGGCCCCTGCCCCACTCTTTCTCACTGGGCCACAATAAGTCTGCCACCCCAGCCCTTGGCTTCTCTGCTGCCCCTGCCGTGGGGTCCTGGCGGAAATTGGGGGGCTCCGCGCCCTCTCCACTGAAGTGCCCGTCACTTTGAATTAGGCAACGAGGGCTCCCGTCAGAGGGAGCTGTGAAAAGAACTCAACTCTTGCTCGCCCCTACTCGAGTCTCCCACCTTCCCCCATCACCCTGCAAAACCAGGCGCACCCCTGGGACACGGGCTTGTAGTTTTGCGGTGCTACGCTACAGGGCTGGGGTCACAGGCACCAGGAGTCCATAATTGCATCTGGTTTGTGAGGCTTGGAGGTTACATAAACATCATGTCACCCCTAATTACCTCAGGCAATTCTCTGCCTCCTTCTTACACTGAGAATGAGAGCGTTAGATGGGGATAAACAAAACATATCCGTGCATAATACAGATATATGTGTCAGTCAGTCTCATAGTAAGCCTGATTTGTGGCCAGAGACTGGAGCCTTCCACGAGAGCGACAAATACATAAGTAAATGGAAAGTAAGTGGCGTGAAAGTGTGTCTCATTTCTTGTGCGGATAACTGCCGTCCTCAGCTAGGACTTGTTGGTGCGAAGGGGTGGAGGCAGGGGAGGAGAGTGGTGTGAGATGTGAGCGAAACTTCTCACTCACCATACCCAATCAAGCACCCACCACACTCTATTACCCACAGGGCTTATCCTCCCACTCTGTAGGTGGTTGGCGACAGTTCCTCCGCGATAAAGGACGTGATTGCCCTGGAAAGTGCGGCGCTTGATTACACACTGTAATGCCGCACAAAAGGAGATGGCGTGCTGAATGGCATTTGAGCCCGTTTTATAAGCATATGACTAATTCCCCCAAACTTGCATTGTGTAGAATACGCTAAAGCCTCGCAGCGCCTCCCATCCTTTTTATAATAATGAGTCACAAGTAAGCCATCTATTCTGACTTTGCTCTGTCTATAAAATGTTGCTCTTTGCATGGCATTCAGAGAGCGGAGGGAGGGAGACAGTTGCAAATCGGATGCTGTTTCTAAGCTGCTGAGGGTGAAAACCATAGTGTGTCTTGGCGTTACAATGATTTAACTGGATCTGACAGGCGAGAGAGGGGTGACACCAGCCCAGTCTGACACATAGGGTTATATCATGTGGAGATGGGTCAGATTGTAATGTACTAATGCACTGATGCATCACAAACATCCATCTTAAACATTTGGTATAAAATATTCTTGCTTTGAGCGGCTTTATCGTGTCCCTTACTTCAAACTTATTTATAGCATTTGATACTGTGAATAAGTTAAACTCTCATTGAAAACCAATAAGCTGATCGCACCCCAAAGCTTTAACTTGTGTTAAGGTCAAAAGTTAAGACTGAAACAGTCAAAATGACTCGATTTTTTAAATGCATTTCATTTTATACTTTGCCGTTTTTTGTGTCATTATTTCACTCCATTTTTTGTTGTAATGGTTTTACAAAAAAGAGAACCCAGGCTTGTTTAAGTTGTGTAGTTTTATTAGAAAGTTAGACAGGGCGCCATTAGTGTAGTGATATATGATGTCTTTCTGGCAATGCTCTGTTTGCGTCTTCTGCTGAGGCAGAAAGAGTGAAAACAGGTGTGCATCGTTAGGCCCTCTAAGCAGTGAGGGACTTCACTGTCAAGTAAAGCTTTCCTTAATATTTAGCTGTCTTCTTCATTCACTTTTCACCACCAAAGAAAATCTGCTGCACTTAAACATACAGAGTCACTACAATAATTCTTTACAGCTTACAAAGTACTGGTAAGATGACCAGTGGTGGGTAACTGGTGAGTGATACATTCAGTACTATATGAAGTGAAAATTGTTGCTGAAACCATCGTGAAGTTCAATCAAATGTTTTTGACAGGCTAAGAGGCAGTATGTGATTTTGTCCTAATCGACTTCACAGTACCACATCCTGCTATTTTGTCTTCACGCAGTCTGAGACACATGGCTGGATAGCCAGGCTACAAACACAGAAAAGGAGATTTTTGCATCCAAATATTACAGACTTCCTAAATCCATTGCTACGCTTGAGTGTGTTTTCTAAGTTCCTATGACTACCGGCTAGTTTCAAACTATTGATTTACTACATCAGGCTTCACCATTACAACATAAGTAACATCTTTGCTAGTAAAGACCGTAATTACCTCCACCAAGGTTTTCAGCCTTTTTTTTTTGTATGTCGGTGTGTTGCAGCAGGATTACACAAAAACTCAATGTATTTCCACGAAACTTGGATTGAGAATGGGTCCTGGCCAAGATTAGACCCCTTTAACTTTTGCCGTGGAACGGAGGGCTTGTTGAGCCATGGTGGACTTATGGGCACTACCGAGTGCCCTTCTAGTTTGTCAATCGATGGCCAGGAAACATCTATAACACTGTCTAATCAAGAGCAATGAAGTATGTAAACAGAAGGCTGCTGTGGCGCTACAGTTATATAGGCATAAATGATTTATTTGACTTTACATACTTTGTTTTATTTATGTCTGCCTAAATGCCTAAATATGTCGACTGTGGTCCACATCATCTATTTTATTCTACACTAAAGTGGTCATACTGTGTATTAGCTACTTGAGTTTTGTCACTTGATTCAGTTAGCTATGTAACAGTAAAAGCAAACAGTTACAGGGTGTAAATATTTAGAAACAAGTACTAAAATCAAGTACTATAATCAATTATAGTATAGTAATAGTAATATAGCAATATTTCAATTTTGTCATGCGTAAGTCCATTTAGTAAATACTTACTAACAAACGGCTCATGGTCTGTATGTCCAAGTACTTATTTAATCTTCCTATAATATTTAGATGACACGGTTCTGAGAAAGAGCTGCTTGGGAAGTTGACTATATTTCATCCGTGTGTGAAGGCAGCAGAGCCTACACTTACTGTATACAGACGAGACTGTATTTTTATACTTTAAATTATGAAGACACAAACAGATCATTGTTCTCTTATTTTTGCTAGCTTACTGTAGAGCTGCTGTATCATCAATTTCAGTGCATCGAAGAGAGATTATCGCCTACCTGAATGCAAACATCAGTATTCTGCCAGAGAATTCAGCAGTGCACAGCAGATAAAGTAGATCTCCATATACCCGGTGTGTATGCCATATTGCAGTCACAAGAGGTTGGGTGTATTAGATTCCAGAGGACATATTTGTTTAGGCATTTCATTAACTCAAGGTGAGCTGTGGCGTCTGCTGCTGATGCTATGGAGAAGCAGAATTGGTTTCTTATCAGGTGAACTGGCTGATTGTTGAAGTGAACCACATTATTCAGAGGGTGGGGAGTGTAATCGGGCGCAGCCTTTTCATATGGTCCGGGGAAGATTTATGACTTAATTATTGTCCAAATTGCCCAGGTCCACTGTAACCAGGCTACCAGGGACTTTGCTGCTCCACTGGGCCGTGGTGTGAAAAGCACTGGTGCAGAGCCAGGTGGGACTGCCAGAATGTGTCCATACAGCAGCCAGCCAAGTGTGGCTACTACACTGTTGACTTTGGGACATTGTGACCATTTCAAAAAGTACAGTTCAGTGGCACAATCATGGCAATGACATGGCTTCTTAGTTGATTATCTGCCTTCATCTAATGGGGAGTATTTTTAAAAGATGTGAAAGGAACCAGATTAGAGCTCATTAAAGCATAAAAATAACCCTAATATGCTTTATTTGCTACTGCTAGTTATATTTAAACAGTTTCACAAAATGTAGCTATCATACATCCTTGTGTAGATGCAATTTTCTTAAGTTATAGACCAAGACGTCCACTTTAAACAAATAAGTCATTAAATGTAAAAGATTTGATCTGGAAGAAAATACACTTTTAAATCACTTTTCCAGGAACGCAATAATGATAGCTAATTCAGGCTGCTGTATTTCTGGCAAAATTCAGTTCTAAATAGACAAGAGCATTGGAGAGATGCAGTCTGAAAGATAAAGAAGCTGAGAGATGGAGAGTCAGACAGGGACCACCAGTATACACGGTGCGCAGTGTGACAGTGACAGAAGGTGTTAAGAACGGCACATATGGTGGGTGCCAGTGTAGGTCAGCCAGGCAGACAGACAGGAGGCCTCAGCGTGCACCTGGAGCTCAGTACTGACAGAGCCTGGAGACAAGGCTGCTCTGGTCATCAGCCAGCAAGCCACACATACGGCGCGTTCATGCTACTGTCGATTCCCGAGCAACCTGTTTACAAAGACAGATTCAGACGAGCACTACAGCAGAACGAGTGAGATTAGCGATAAAGTGTGTGTTAAGCAGCCTGCAGGGTAGTGAGCTTCATCTGATGACTTGAAATAACCTGCGCATGCAATATGAATTTGATTATGACTCCCCAGAAGGGAATTAGCACACGGATTGTCGAAATTAGTTAACTAATTGATCATGTTCATAAATCATTCAGTAGCCATGTGTTTTTTATGGTTACATTAGATGGATCTCTTCCTTCAGGATGTGATCAGTCTGTGCAGGGAGGAGGGGAGTAGAGTGTGCACATCGCATGCTTATAAATCTGGGTTAAAAGGCCAAGATCTTTTGGCCCAGTGGGCTGTAAAAGTGAACATAATGTGAGTATACAATTAATTATTGTTGAGTGCACTAGCTGTGTACTGTGCTTGAATAATTGACTGTACTTTAATGCAGTCATTTATTTACTTTTTACACACAAGAGCACAGTGATGGTGATAATTAAAAAAAAAGATAATAAATAAAGAGGATGACGCAAAAAGGGGCCACGACCCAATCAGCTCAGGTTTTTGAATTTATTATTTTTTATATAAACTTTATGGAGTTATCTTCACCAATTAAGAAAATTGGTCTGTGATAAACACAATGGCACGCACCTCGCTCTCTTAGTCTTTCTCTCCCTTTCAGTGCCAAACGCACTCTAAAGTTCCTGCGCTGACATACAGATGAAGTATCCCTTGTAGGCTGGATGCAAAACAGAGTCGTTATTGTCTGAGCGACTGTCTGGAGTTTCTGGTTTAAGCACGATGAGCTGCTTCCCTGTGCTCCTACTCAAATGTCACTAATGCCTCTCATTTTTTAATGCAGCCTCGATTCACTCACACAGATCACCCTGATCATGTGATCTGCATCCACCATCATCCCCCCGAAGGTATTATGTGTAAATTGGGGTCAGGAACTTTATAAGCGAGGTTGATCTTTTATAATCCTTACTATTGTGTACCACTCACTGCAGCAGCCTCATGCTGGGTATATAAGCATGACTTCAACATTAAGCCAAAAATCATTGCTGTGCATTGACATACAGTCGAAGCAGATGGGCTATATGAGATTTCCACATCCTGTTTATGTTGGAAAAATGTTCCTTTGGAGCTGCAGTAGTATATCAAGTAGTGGAAGCAGTGGGGCTGTCTGCCTCCTTGATGTGATTAGAACATTAATCAGGACATTGCTTAATGTAATAGTCAAAAGTTAGACTTGTTGTTCCACATTTCTCAGGAGATCTCAATTTTGGAGCAACTCAAACTAGCTACTCATATTAGAAGATTTCAAATGTACTTTTATCTAGAATGGCACTCAGTGGAGCGCAAACCTCAGCCAAGGCCCAATATTCCCAGAACAGTTCAATCAAGCCCAATACAATGTCAAACTCCACAGCAATATAACAGTCTAACTTTAAACCACCCCAAACTGCTTAACCATAATTTAAGCCCACCAGATGTAGGATCTGCAACAAAATCTGTCAAATATTTTAAATCAAGATCAATGTACTATTCCCTGAGAAATTAATGAAAATGTTGAAAATCACCCCATCTCACAATGTTAGTGAATGTAAGGAAAAATGTCTGGATCTGTGTCTTTATCCAGATCCCCACCAAACGTTGATAGGGTTAATAGGGATCCATCCTCCATCCAACTATTGTGGCTATCCGTGTGTAATCCTGCTGACAGCTCCACATTTCACAGGGGTCTCCATTTTTAGGCAACTCGCACTAACTTTCCATATTAGAAGATTTCAGATGTACTTTTACGGATTCACTTCTCAGTATTTGACTCCACGACACACCAGTTCATGATTTGCACTTCATTTCTTCGTGTTTTCATGGACTGTATCACGTCGATCCACATAATTTAAACAGCTATTCAGCTCTGTTCTTCACATGTCAGCATTTTGGTTTTTGTTTTCCCAACAGAGCCATTAACTCGATAAAACAAAATGTTTGTGCATGCCACTAACCCAGTCAGAAAAAAAGAAGGCTGGAGCCCACGCTCGCCTTTCCAACATTGTAGAATATTGACATGCATTCTGTGGTTTGTGGATTTTTTGAGTTTTTCTCCTCGCAGATGCCAGTTTGGAAGTTTTTTTAAATGCAGAAAAACAACTTGCAGATTAAACAGAGTCCAATTTCTCTCAGAGCTGTGCGATTCGAAAACCATGATTCCACATCCCTGTGGCAGACAGCTCAAATATTGTGTCTGTTCAGCCCAAATTCGCCCCAACAGACTGAAAGGACCACAGTGAATCTTAGAAATGAGTCTTAAGGTCAAGTTTAGGTTCTTTCGAAACTATTTTCTAATCATTTTTCAAAAACCATTAGGATTTTGTACCATATTGCACAATCTCTTTTTTGTTTGTTTTATTGAAATTTGAACAGATGTATACATTTTAATAAATAAACATTTTAGACTTTATCAGTTATAGAATGACAGCAGTGTTTTCACAAAATCATTCAAGTTTATCCTGCTTCAAGACCATCTACCAAATTGAGGATGTTCAACATGTTGAACATCACTTAACCCACTGAAGAACCGTTTGTTTTTTATGGAACTCCCTATATCAGTAACAGCAACAGTAAAGAACTACAGAAACTATTCAAAGCTCAAAGTAGCGCAAATGCTGTGGATTGCTTTCAGCACCACCCACCGACATGAATCCGTTAAAGGACCATACTTTTTTTGGTTGTATGACGTTCAGCTCAGTTGCTGCAAAAGAATCGTCTCTCATTTCCTGTGCAGCATTGTCTCCACACGTACTTATCTGGGTTTATCTTCTTCATCTCAAGATTTGCTGGCTTGGCTGAGATTTAAACCCTAACCTCTGCAAGTATCTGAAAACTCTTCAAGCTCCTGAAGAGCCTATTTTAGAATTAACTTATGGTGTGTTTATATGAGTGTATTATGGTAGTCCCCAATCTTTTCCCATGCAGATGGTTTAAAGCTTGATGAACTGAAATCTCACTTTTGTAGCTTTACTGCACTGGAAAATCTTTATAGATGTAAAACCCACAATCCTTTGCAGCTGGGGAAACAGGGCAAGCTGCCAGCACGCTAAAAGTACATGCAAATATGGGCCTCTCCCTTTAAGACAGCTCGATGCGCCGCTCATAAATGGACGGCAGTTGGAGAGAGTGGAGCAGTGGTAGCCTGTTTAGGAGGCTGCCTGCTGGAGGACCAGGTGGTTTGGGCCCTTCGGGAAAGACTGTACTGTGGGGAAACTGATTTTTACAATGAAAAGGAAAAGAGATTTACGAGCCCTGACCTGTTCTGGCTACCTCCCCCATTTTACCCAAATCATAGCTCTGCTCTCTGCACCAGAACGTCTAATCATATCAGAGCCACATGGATGTAGTAGACACATCAGGATGTTAGAAAGATGCAGATAAAAGGCCTTGAACATTCTCTTTCTCAGAAGCGTATGATTCATGTGCCGGTAAATGTTGGAGACTGTTCCATTCTTCACTCGCCTGTTTACAGAGAAAAAGAACTAAAGCGAAGGAGGATCAAACCATGATGGCGTCATCTCTTGCTGTCAATAAAATAAGTCAGCTGAAGGAAATAAAAGCCACTATTTCGACTTTACACCCCTGCTCCACCAAGCATGGTTCAATGTACAGTTTATGTGGATATCTTCAGATCCTGGACCACTTGATACACCCTCAGTGGTAGTCTTTCAAACGAGTGTGTGTTGAACATGGGAACACATGACTGAGCTCCCTCTGCTGCCGTCCATCCACTATGGTCTCATGTCAGCAGCCTTGCCTAATAAAGATGCCCATCATGTTCTTAGGAGTTCTTAGTAATGAGGCTGAACAGTAAAAATGGGTATGGTCAAAGAGAGTAAAAGCCCACCTAAAGAGTGTAGTATAATAAAAGATAAGAGAGACATAAATTAATGGGATGGATGAAAGGCTCAGTTCTGTGTGTGTTAGCAGAAGCATGCCCCATTAAATTGGCTTGGATTTAAATGAGTGGAAATATCCCCATAAACTCCATCTTTAATTGATTAGAGGAGTCACAAGGTGTTCAAACACAATGCTCAAACATCCCTTAGAGATGTTGAGCAAAACAGAGCCTTTGTATTCTGTGTTGTTGGGCCAAGGCCAGAGCGTCATGCTAGAATAGACTCCAAAGCTCTGTCTTTCATATCAGATCCCAGGCGCAGTAATGAAGTGGGGTCTGAAACCCAAGTCTTTGACAACAGCTGGGGCCTCCCATCCTCTCACAATTAAGCAATGCAATATACAACCTTGAGACTTTAAATGGACCCAGGCACTAGCACATTCACTATTTTGTGACTGATTATCTTTTAGTAAGGCTGAACAATTAATAGAAGTATGAGCATTTAATTGCGGAGCTTCAATTTTCTGATGAGGGTAAAGTCAGTCAAAACATCCCACTTCAAGTGAAGCATTGTGGAGCTACAAAGACGCCCTGGCCAATAAATCCTATTTTTCAGACATAAAGGAACATGCTTGCTTGGTACAGACTCAAGCCAAAATCAGATCATCATAATTTTTATATTATTTCAACGAAAATGAAATGCAATAATTACCATTCCCACTCCATACATGACTCATACAGAGAGGCAAGTCCCACCCCTTCCAGTTAGCCCCATGGGACCTTATTTTGGACCAAAAAATTGTAAAGTAGTCAATTGCAAGAGACATATACATTTTTGAGTCCCACATGTGATTTTTGTCAATTAAAAGATAATTTTCCAAGTCAAAAACTTTGCACTTTGTCATAAAGATGGTGAAATACCATTTAGTTTTTTGTAAGACTGCTCAGTGAACGACATCGTCACACCAACGCGACCGTCAACTGGGCAGAGAAAAATAATTAAAAAAAGATGAAAATCATAATAGATCTGGCCATATTGTCGTCAGTGTTGTGAGCCAGCTGATGACAAATTGTGACTTTCTTGAGTTTAAAAATGTTCTTTTAAATTGACAAACATCGTACATTATGTGTAGTTTATGGCACAAATGGGATGACAAATTGAATTGTCTCCATACATATTTCTAGGGGGCCAAATATTGGTCCACTTGAAGGGGATTGATTTCACCTCTATATTGCAATTGCAACATCTGTGAAAATAATCACAATATGATTTATTTTTGGTTATTGGCTAGCCCTGTTTTTGAGCTGTTTGCAGACTTGAATATATTTGGAGACTTTAAAAAAATCAAACACAGTCTGTTCATAATTGACCTAGTGTTAAACACATCATGCTGAGTGTGTGGGTTGAGTAGTGTGTGTCTGAGCAACAGGGAAACTTAAAATGCCTTGTATGTCACATTAATAATCATCAGTGATGCTTTGCAAGCTTTGCTTTGGACATGAAAATGTTCTTGAGATTAATATATTTTATCTGCTGTTATGATTAGCAAAAGTTTCCCTCACAGCTTTGTCTCCTCTGTCCGCTCCCTCTCTCTGTCTTTCTCTCTCTCTCTCTCTCTCTCTGTGGTATATGGGAAAGTTAGAGACGTATTCATCAAGGCCATTTATCTTTTCAATTCAGCCATCTAATTTAATTATATAAACTTACAATCCCTGTCTTTGTCATTATAACCGCTTCGTTAGTTTTAAGAACATGAATAGAGCATTCATTGAGACAACCCATAAATACAGTGAATCCACAGTGAAAGTGGAGCTTGCCCACTTTGAAGAAATTGATCTGACTTGACATAGTTTATGATGAGTTGGCTTCCACTATATAACTGACTGGGAAACTTCCTTACATCTTTGTTTTTAATTTCTAATTGTCTTAAATGAGGTGCAATCCACATGATTTAAAAATAATTGTTGTAACAACAGAGAAAATGGCTTGAAACAACTAAGGCATGTATTTAGCGGCATAACTCGGTGACTGCTGTTGACACAATGAAAACCAAGTATTTACTCAACCCTTTAAATTATAGATTAAGTCTGGGGGAAAAAAAATCTAGGTACACTTGAAGTTTTGGAGTACAATGGAGACTTGTAGATTCTGAGTACATGAATTAGATGTAGGAAAATGGTTTTCATATGTGGATCATTGCTGTAGGCCTTACTGCAATGAAACATCAACTTGGCATACCGCTACATTCCTCAGTCAATTGGTGGAATGTCAGCTTAGCTTGAAATACGTGTTCCGAATTGACTTGAAATACACAACACAGCTGGATTGCTGTTTTCTCTACAAGCTGAATTTTTCAACACTTTCTGCTTTTCTACACAGTCGCACTAAAAGTCACGTCTTCATTTAATTTAATCTGATACACCAAGCCTTATCGGTTCCTTGAGCTCAGACATGGCGACTGCCACCCCGCTGTCTGGAAGTTGTCCTTTAGCACAAGAAAACCACAGTGTTCTCCTCCAACAGCTTTTCATGTTGGCATGTGTCCATCCTTTGTACATGAATACATGAGCTGCCTTTGTTTCTCTGGCCCTGGATCAGGTTACTAGGCATGGCTGTGCCGTGTGTTTAATGGAAATGCTATGCAGGAAAAGGCCATGTGGCAGTCTTGACTATATGTACATCCGTAATGGGATACTCGTGAGTTCCCCTTAGAGTAACTGTTTGCCTTATTAGGCTGTCGTCTTGTGACTGCAAACAAACTAGCGAGCACAGTGAGATGGAGGAGATTCTTGCCACTGGTGTCCTGACTGAATACTGTATACATTATTGTACCTCCGGCTCCAGGAAAGGGGCATGATGCATGTACTCTGCAGAGTCACAGGCCATCGTGATGTAAGTGCTCTGCTGAGATGAAATACAGAACAGCTATTTATTATCTGCTGGCAGCGGCACATGAGGACATACTCAGTTCCCTTGACCATCACAGTTTATACGACACATCATAATTTGTTGCCTCAGATGGATGCTTCTGTTGGGGTCCTAGGGCACACGAAGCAGGGCTGATTAGCTGATGAGAATGAGTAAGGTTATAAAAGACACTTTTTTAATCATTGGCTCGACTCACCGTGGGCACCTACACGCTATAATTTCTCCCCTACTTCAGGACAGTAGTTGCAACATGACTACTTGATGCCACTCTGAGCATTTCTTTACATGAGCAGCAAAATAAATATGATATACAGGAGATTTAAAAGCCACACACATGCAGCCCCAGAGTCTTAGATTATAGAGGCGTGTCAGTCTTAGTTTCCCAGTCAGTGGATTTTCCATAGAGAACGCGTGCCGTCGGAGAGACTTCTCTCTTTATTGCCGGGACTCAGGGGAGCCACTGTGCTGCTGGCTGAGGGCTGCGTGTGTGTGCAGCACGGGCCTGTAGGGGATGAGCGTGGGGCTTGGTGTCCATAAATCTTGCCCAGCACCCCTCCCTCTCTAACTCACCAACGCACCCTACCCTTTCACACATTCAGAGAGGGCTCAGACGCAGAGGCCTACAGGCCTTTGCCAGGCTCCCCAGACAGAGCTTTTTATCTTCAGCTTCTCTTAGCTTTACACTGACCCACGGCACCCTGAACTAATCTTAATGGTTGTTGGAGGACTTGAGGTGATCACGCCCCTCCGACCTCATGCTTGTGCTAAGAATGTACAATGCGAGACTATAGCGGGCCACCCATGATGGAACAAGCCATTAAGTCTACTACTGAGTCCCCACTTTGTGTTTGCTTGAAAATCTGCAAATAATTCAAGCAAAGGGCTGAAATCATTCTACTTTTTTTCAGTGCAAAAATATTGCTTTAAGGAAATGCATGACTAATGTATTTACTATATGTAGATTGACTGCAGATTTGCCAGATTATTGTCACTTAAGGTTTATTGATCAAACCAATTACAGGCTTATCTGAAAAAAAACCTCACATCAGACAAAGAGAGAAAAAAACCCTAAAACATACCTATCTAAAAATTTAAAATAACAATGCAAAATAAAACATAACATAACTTGAACACAGAACTTTTACATTATAGTTATAGCTGGCTGCTAATGGAAGTTAACAGATATACGCAATTTTTTTGCAGTGATCTGTTAAATGCGGTTATCAAACAATAAAGATGTGTAAGGGAGGGAGGATATTTTACAGTCCAAGCATCTTTGACTGCATTATGATTTCTAGTTTTTCATATCAGCACATATCAGACAACGTATGCGCCAACACCGATATATCTACGGCTGATATATCGTGCGGGCTCTAGATTTGAATTTAATCCTCCTTCTTCAAGAGAGCTATTTGTTTTCTGTTCATGTCAGAATGCTTTTTAAAAATCAACTCGTGGAGAATTTAATAAGGTATTCCCTCAGAGTCAGCAGTCTCCTACCTTGTTTTTTGTGAAGTTGCATTATCAGTGAGAGGCAGAGCAGTTGCTGAGAGCAGCTGGTGGTGTTTTTTCGGATGCTGCAAAACTTCAAATGCATAATAATTATCTGCCAAATTATCTTACTAATGAGCTCTTTTAATGCGTCGAATGTGTAATCTAGAAGGCAAACAAGCAAAAAAGTGTGTGTGTAAAAAGTTAACTTTAATTCTGTTTGTCAGAGGGTGATGAGGTAATCTTTGTGTTCCCCTACCAATATAAAGAAAGCTTACAAACATCTGAATGTTGACTCCCATACCCCTCTGAGATGGACAGGGAACAAATGTTTGCCTGGAAGGTCAATAAAAAACATAAAACAATTACACTGGAAAATATTGTCAGTTAGTAGAAATTTAAAACACATGCAATATTTTGCATGGAAACCTACTGCTATGGGCCTTTAAGCTCTCATCAACAAGGAAATATGCATAAACAACTTTAACTAAATAAGATTTGAATGCGGGGGACTAGGAATGCTTCACAAAAAGGATGAAGTGTAGAACATTTGTGAGTCTTGTGATTGACGCTCGTTTCGTTTTTGTAGCTGGCATTCTTATTTTATGTAGCACATTGTGATCGTAAAAATGATTAATTCAAAAAAGGTGGTCTATTATCAGCAGTAGGACAAGTGCAAATTAGTTGACACTGGGAAGTCTCGTGAGGCTGTCTTTGTGGTTCAGCCAGTGCTGTGACACGGCAGCCTGTGATAACTGTCTAGCCATGCGACTCTCTGAAAGGAGACTGCAGTATATTACTGAGATTTTACAGCATCACACCTTTGCAGAACCTGTGAGAGTAAAGATGCTGTAAAGTCCTCTGTGCGTGACTGTGAAATCAGTAGCGATTGATGTGCTGCACCCTTAACATACTGTCTCTGTCTCTTAACAGCTCCATCTACGGTATCTATAATGCACCAGGTCAGTCGCACTGTGGACAGCATCACCCTCTCTTGGTCCCAGCCTGACCAGCCTAATGGAGTCATCCTGGACTACGAGCTACAGTATTATGAAAAGGTATCACTTATGCAGCAACACATTTGTCCCTTCAAGCCCACACTGATCCTATTTCTCTCTATACAGCTAAATAAATTATACATTAATGGTAGAAACTTACTCTTGTTTAGCCCTGCATTTAAATTCAACATTACAGCACATCCTGGGAGGCATTCAGACAGAGCCTCTGAACATTGCTTAGAACTTCTGCTCATTCTCTTTCAATTATAATCACGGTCAGTCACTGGGAAAGGAAACCACGCTCAGCCCTGCAGCAGGGCCATTGGGGATTGATGCGCAGAGACTTGTGGTTGAAACAATGGTGCATTGGCTTCTGTAAAAATAGTATTGAAGGGGCAAGCTCCGACAGATCTGCATACTTTCTCACAAGAACACTCGCAGCCACATTTGTGCATTGATTCAAGCGCGATGATCACTATAATGCATACAATCGCACACGGGTGCACGCGCACATATACGCAGCATTTGTCGAGCTTTTGTCTACATGCTGAGCCGTTCCACTTTTGAGTATAATTCCCCGTCTCTGACACTGCTGGAGAGAGCTGTCAAAACAATTGTCCCGGCCCCTGCTGCGGCTCAGAAGTGCGCGCTGAGCGTTGGGTTGAAGGGAGCAGCTAAAAGAGTCTCAGTCTGCACTCTCAGGCCTGTCAGCATTCTGGAGAGAAAGAGTATGGCAGCGAAACACAGCTCTGATCATCAGACGGCACGGCTCAGAAAAGCCGCCTGACCTGAAACTGCCACCAAATATACCTTCTTAACTGTAGCGTCTCGTTCAACCCGGCTGCTTTATCATACATTAGGATTTTTGTGGTAGCAAATAGTTCAGTTCAATGGTGGTTAACCGTAGATGTTTGTTAAATAAACGCAGAGTTCAGTATTATATATTCTGTACCGTTCCGGCGCTCAATGTTTCAGTTACAGTGCTTTAAAGATTTTACAGCAAAACAGGACTTAATCTGTGTGTGATGTTAGGTGCATTTGTGCTCAGTACAGGGCGTTTGCAATATTATTCACCTATAGATGTATTCCATCATTAATACTCACATTAAAATGGAAGAAAAAAAAACACATCTCAGTGTTAAAGGCAAAAATTCTGAGCTTTTGTTGATATCATTTTGATGCCTTTTGAGGCCTTAAAGGGACAGTTCATCCCAAAATCAAAGATACATATTTTTTCACGTTACCTATAGTGCTATTTATCCATCCAGATTGTTTTGGTGTATGTAAACTCAGCAGCAATGTATCTTTACAGAAATCATGAATCGGTTACTCGAGTTAATCCATGGACCTTGTTGTCAGCAGTTTCATGTAAAAAATATTTTCTTTCCAGACCAGCCGAAAACATCGGAGCGCAGAAGGAATCATGCATCTACTCATGGATTGTAGGCTAGCTAACTAAGCTAACCAAGCTAGTTAACATGATAGTTTATATCCATGTGTGGACGCATGCTTCACTGTGCCAGTAATACAGTTGACTGATGTTGTTCGGCAGTCAGTAATAGTTCCTACGTGAAACTTCTCAGAACGAGGTCTAAGGATTAATTTGACTAATCTGGTCATGATTTCTGAAAAGAAATTAATTTTCATGGTGCTTGGAGCCCCACAAGCCATCTTGTTCCACTACATTCAAGAAAAGAAAGACATCTCTGAGATTGACAAAACGATGTAACACACACCAAAACTATCTAGGTGGATGCATGGCACTAAAGTTAAGAAGGGTGAACTCATTCGCTCCTGAGTCCTCGATCTTATCCTAATATGTAATTTATTGAATTTCATAATCGTCAGCCTTTTCAGTTGCACTATAATTACTCATCTAACTAAGTTTAACATGTTGTTTTTTTCCATGCTAGGACCAATCAGAATATAACTCCAGCACCGTCAGGAGCCAGACCAACACAGTGGTCATCCGTGGACTCAAGCCAGGAAGCATCTACGTGTTCCAGGTCCGGGCCCGCACCGTGGCTGGGTTTGGACGCTACAGTGGCAAACTGTACTTCCAGACCATGACTGAGGGTGAGAATTCAGCCAACGTTCACCAAAGCACGCAGGGCTGTTATCACCTCTCATGCGTGGCCCATCGACACACCATGTAGTATAATATGGATACAGACAGCTGCGGGAATGAAAGGGAATCATGCTGTGAAGTAAACATTTCAAGTTCTCCAAAAAACAGATTAGCATGGCTCCAAATTATATTCTTATGCTCATCATGTCTTTTTGAGTAATAGGAAGCATCCCACACATTAAATTCATATCATTATTTCATTATTTATGTTTCTGCATTCAAGATTGTTTCCTTTATGTGGTACACAACTGCTTTCCATTAAAAAGAACGTCTTTTTGCCATTTGCCATCATAAGCCTTGAAGTCAAAGATGAGGTCGCAGTTGTCTTATCATTGTACTGTGACACGACTGGGAGAAGCAGGAACATTCAGTAAACATCAGTCATGTAGGTTAATGTTAGAGCCAAGGCCTGGGTTTTCCCCACTGAACATCTCATTTCCTTCAGTCTGCAGTGCCCAGGGCCATCATTAGCTTGAACTCTCATACAAACATCCTTGATGCTGCCACACGCACAGATCCCAGCACTAAAGATATATCAAAACTGACTCATAACTGTAAATATTGAGCAAACTGAGGGTATACAAGGCTCTTTGTTTTCAGTTTTTACCGAAAAATCTTTTTTTAAGAAAAGTAGATTAGTTCTCAGTGATATTCATCTGGATTGTGTGTCCTAAAAGTTTCCTGCTTCAGAAAGACACTGATTAAAGTAAGTGTTTTTTAAAGTAAACGCTGTTCTTAAGTTTTGAATAAAGCTCTGAAAATGCTACAAAAAGTGAATAAAGATGAGCAGAAAGTGAAAATGAGTTTCTCTCCAGCAACAAAACAGGAAGATTAAACTCCTGTGTTTGCATAATTATATAATATTTCTAAATCTGAGTCATTGTTCAAAACGAACCCTAACGAATTCAGAAGTATTATTTTAATTCAATTTGTTACAGTTGTTTTGCATGACTGTAGGGAAACAACATTAGCTTGAACTCTCATACAGACATCCTTGATGCTGCCACATGCTCAGATCCCAGTGCTAAAAATATTTCAAAACTGATTCATATCTGTAAATACTGAGCAAACTGATGATACACAAGGCTCTTTGTTTTCATTTTTTTACAGAAAAAAATATTTGTTTCTCTCTTTAAAGAAAAGCAGATCAGTCAGAAAGTATTTTCACCTGGACTTCTATGTCCCCATGTGGCTAAAAAGGGCACTTAATCATAGTTTCAATTCAACACTGTACTTAAGTGAAAAGCTCTGAAAATGATACAGAAAGTGAAAATATGTTCCTCTCAGACAATAGAAAAAGAATTTAAAACTACGGTGTTTGTGCTATAAATGATGTGCTTTAAATCTGAATAAATATTCAAAATAAACACAAATAGATTCTTATTTATTTGTTAAGTTCGCTACCTCAAAAATCCAACTGATCCTCTCTGTGAGTGACACTTTAATCCCCCTATTTAGCATTTATAAACGCTATAAAAATATAAATGGTTTGATTCTGTTTATTGCAAATTCTGACATGTGTGTTTATGATCCAGTAGTGTGATATTAATTACTTTTATTTAAAATTAATTTTTACATATAGATAAAATAATGTTTTTGGTGATTAAAGGTGTGATCCTTTAATTCTGGATATATGGATTACCTGATTCGACATCAGTGATATAAACAGAAGTTTCCATTATCGTATTTGTCACCAAAACAACACTTTAGTGGAGGCCATTGTGAAACAAATAGTAAATGATAATAAAGCAAAACACAGTTGTAATCATATGAGAATAAAAAGTATATTATACATTAATATACACTGTCCTTATATCTGCTTACAACTACATTACAGTGTTTTATTAACCATTTGATTAAAACTGATATGGTGTTCATAAATTGGTACCAACACGCGGTCGAGCAAATATGGGAATCTGGGAGCGTGGGACATCGAGGGGAACCCACCAACTCGTGTGTCTGGCTTAAATTGTGTCATTCGCAGTGCTCAAGAGAAGTGTCTGGCTCTGCCTCTGTGTGCCCATTCAGTAGCTGGATTCCTGCTCTTGGCTGCCTGATCAGTCTGGGTCTCACCCAAACATGCTCTCTCTGCTCACTTCACACGCTTTCTGCCAGATGATTTGTCCGTATCCACGGCATCTGAGCACATTCCGTGTGCTTTGGAAAATGGTCCATTGCAGCCAGTCAAGATGCCAAGATGCTCATCGGTTCATCCAGCCGTATGTCTGTCTGTCACCCATTGCTCCCTCCATATGCAGTGGCTCAGATGCTCGTCCATATGTTTCAGCTTGTGACTCTGTGTGTGTGTGCACATGGCCTTCTGTTTATGTATGTGTTTCTTCTTTTTATAGAGGAATACAACACCAGTATTCAGGAAAAGCTACCACTCATCATTGGTTCGGCAGCCGCAGGCTTGGTCTTTCTCATCGCTGTGGTCGTCATCATCATCGTGTGTAACCGGTGAGTCAGTCTTGTCTCAGTTCTTTTAAAATGGATCATCTGCAGTAGCTGGCAAAGTGGACTTCTCCTTATAAGTTGTGCTTTTGTTCAGTGAGGCAGCATGAAGTCTGTTTGCTTTCACAATCTTAACTGAGACTCTTTGACTTTTGTATAGACATAAACAAGTGTTCTTGGGTTAGGGTTAGGGTCTGAAAATTGTTCTTGAACTATGTAAGTTCACTAAGCGAAACAGAAAAACAGAATTAGCTGTCGTGTACGTACGCACATACTTTGCCAGTGATTCTGATTTTGATTAATACTCAAGATGTGAGCTCTAGAGATAAAACCAGCTGGGTTCAAATATATTAATTCTTAATACATTCCAGTCTTTCAGCAGCAGAAATACTATATAAAAGTCAACACTGCTAACATTAAAGCTCTGTAGGTGATCCTGCTCAGTGTGTATCAGATGTTTGTAACTCTGCCAAGGTTAGAATTTCAGTTCCCACTGGGCCCACTCACATTAAAACTGTAGCTTAGATCCTCCAAAGTGTTTTGATTCACAGAAGAATGTACAAGAAGATTCTGCCAGTAGATATCGCCTAGTATTCTATTTCTTGGATGGGAGTTGGGCTATTTTACATATAGCAGTATATCAACTTCTTGGATTATGACTGCTTAATGACACAGGTTGAGCACTGGATTGTGGGATAGTTTGTGAACACTGCCAGAAGAAAATGAAAGAGTGTATGATTGAGAGGCAACGTCAGTCAAAGAGATAAAAAGGTTCTAATGCACTGTGATGGCCTGATAACAGAATGTTAAAAGATATTTTAAACGTCTTTGTCAAGCTGTTGGCCTGTTAAAACGTAGCCGCCAGCAGCTCCAGCAGACAAATGATGTGCTCTTAAAATGTGGTGCTGAAGGTCGTGTTGAATAAAAACTGTTCCCATCATGAAGACCAGTTAAAAGTGAATATGAAAAAAGTAATAAAAAAAATTGATAAGCAATGTAATGGTCACGTTCTTTTATTTGTATTGTTTCCAAGTAGATAAATAAACGTCACTTGTTTATAATGACTCTGAATTAAAAGCATGATTTTTATTAGATTCAAATAGATAATTTGGCAAAACTGATCTAAATGTATTTTCCCAATAAAGATTCAGGTGCCTTCACTTTGGATTATCTGCCGATATGGATTCCTGATACAATAACATTGCTCTTTTGCTTAAATATAAAATCTGTAAAAGTCCCTGTTTTGAACTCCTTTTTAACTTGAGGCTAAGGACTGCTGCCGAACTAAATACTCAGTCAGCACGAAAAACGCTGAGTTTTATAATGACATTGACGAAGACGCCGTATTTAATGTGGATCAGTCACACCTGGTCGATGCCAGGTCTCTTTAATAAAGTCAATAACAACCTTGATACTCATTATGCAGATTGGATCAGTGCATCACTACTTTGTACTGGATGTTTAAGCATTTTTTCCCCCTGGCTGTGATGAAGTCATTTGTATAATAGATCATTGTTTTATTTACTCTGCTGTCCAGTTCAGATCTCTTATGTTGTCTTTTTTGGCTGTTCTCTGTTGTGGTGTTAAACTATCCCACAATGCATCACACAACCCATGTCATTTGCCCCTTGAAAATTGGTTATGTTTACATGCTCACCATGTTTACCTAACAGGGATTTAGCTGTACTGTACTAGAAAGCAAACTGAAGATAGGTGTGTAGTGTGACTGAATGTTGGGCTGCCTTTTCCACTGCAGCAAAAAAAGAACCCAACTGCCAGCTCCTCTGTCTACAAAGGCCTGGCTCTGCATGTGATCTTAGCTGCTGTATCTTTAGTGTAGGTACACCTGGGGGTGTTTGATCTGTGTTTCTGCCCCTCCCTGCTTCCTCTCTTTGAACCAGAGCTAGAGTTCTTTGTCTTTTCCCCAGGAGGCGTGGCTTTGACAGGGCCGATTCAGAATACACAGACAAACTGCAGCATTACACCAGCGGCCACAGTGAGTAAACCACCACTCCGATCTGCCTCCTCCAGCACCACGCACACCTGTCTCCATGGCTACCATCTCACACAGTCATCTCCATGGCTATCATCACACACCTGTCTCCATGGCTACCACCTTGCATGCTGGTGTCCTTGGCTACGGCCCAGCACACCACCGCTCCACACACCCGTGCCCCCCCCCCAATTTGCGAGTAATCCTGCCTGTTGTTTGACTCTGGATTTAAACACGTCAGAACCGCTGTTGAAGTTCGCGTTCTGTTTATCATCACATTTCATCGTGAGCTAAATCCATTGTAGGGGAAATGGGTCAGTCTTCACTCAACGTTTAAAGCTATTAGCATGCTAATGCCACATGAGTCATTTGCCATTGTTGCAAATTTCTAAAGACTTGGTGAATGATTAGAATTTCTCAATGACTTTCTCCCTTCATACAGTGCAGAAGCACAGAGCTTAAATGGCAATAATTCAGAAATAAATCTGGGAGAGAGAAAGCAGAGAAGTAATTTCACCATGGCTCCGTCTTAGATATTAAAGTTAATCCATCTTCCTGCTGCATGATTGGAAAAAAAGCTGATCTTTTTCCTTCTTAAGTGTATGACCCCATCTTAATTTGTTTATTTGATTGCGTAATTACCACCCGGCTTCATCCTTTTTATGTTAATTCCTCTCCAAAGGTAATAGCTTTCTCGACATAATCCGATCATGCTGTGCTGGGAAGTCCAGGTTGTGATTCAGGTATTCCACAGCAGTTAACAGCAGAAGCCACGTTTTCCCCGGGTGCATCCTGTCCTCTCACGCCAGTTACAGTTCAGACTTCTGCCCCTGTTATTGGTGGTCTGTGCCATCATATATGAGGGTGGTCTGTCAGACAGTGCTACAGCTTAGGAAGAGATTGTAGGGTTTTAGTAATGGGGGGTTTTGCCTGGTCAGATCCTCTCCATCTGTTCATCTCTGCAGCACGTTTCCTCAGCGTAGCGTGCCAGGTCTCTTGCTCTGCAGCAGCAGCAGCCTAGGCATGAGTTCAGTATCCATTCAAATAGCCTCAGGCCTGATGTGGAGGTGAGAGCCGAATAATCGGATTTAAAACTCGGGACACTTAAGTCCCTGAACACTTAAAGGCCACCTTAAGCCAATTTACCTGGCATCGGGGCTTAGGAGAGCCAATTTATTTCTTGGAGTGGAGCTGAGCGATCCTGATATAGGGTGCAGGTTTCTCTCCCGAGTGTTAATGGCACTATGACTCACCGAAGATGATACATATATATATTAACGTGCCTTATCACACCTAAGAAGACTGGAGGTACCATGTCCTTGCTGGCTGAAAAGCTGCACACAATAGCCATGAAGCTGTAGTCATAGCCACCATTTCTTCCTCCACTACCGCCTCCATCTTTTAACCTTCACCGCCTGAATGTCATGCAAGAAATCACAGACTTGCAACGGGAATGTGAGCGTGAATGCAAAGTGAATTGATTGTGAATGTGCTTGAATGAATTTGACTGTCGAGCCTGCAGGAGTGTAAGCATGACCAGCAGAATCAAATATTATAGTGGCTCTTTCCTTTTTCCAAGTGACTCCAGGAATGAAGATTTATATTGATCCGTTCACATATGAGGACCCCAACGAGGCTGTGAGGGAGTTTGCCAAGGAGATTGATATATCCTGTGTGAAGATTGAACAGGTCATTGGTGCAGGTAATGGAAAAATCTGACTGAAACGTGCATGGAATACAGCACTGTAAAATGGGCTGGTTTTAAGTGATTTCTAAGTACAAGTGGATGCACAAAAGCTGCTTACTTTTACTTGCCCATAACACTGCCAGCGTAATTGAACCGCTGCCTTTTTTCCACAGGAGAGTTTGGCGAGGTGTGCAGCGGCAACCTAAAGCTCCCTGGCAAAAGGGAGATGTTTGTGGCCATAAAAACTCTGAAGTCTGGCTACACTGAGAAGCAAAGGCGGGACTTCCTCAGCGAGGCCAGCATCATGGGGCAGTTCGACCATCCTAATGTCATTCACCTGGAGGGCGTGGTCACCAAGAGCAGTCCTGTGATGATCATCACTGAGTTCATGGAGAACGGATCTCTGGACTCCTTCCTCAGAGTAAGCAATCAGATGTTTGTATTATTTTTAAGTGTTTTCTGTCAAAACATGATATTGCTTCTTTTTGTAGTGCGGTTGAGATTTAATTTGCGATTATTTTATACAGATTAAATTTAATACCAATTGAATTACAGGCCTGTATTTGTGCTCTGCATATAATCAAACAGGAAATGCCAGGTGGAATCACACACCTAATTGGTTTCTTCAATCTGATCGTATGAATTAATTCATTAGCTTGCCCTCCAGTGGCTCTTTTTTTAAACCAGTTAAACAGAGAAACGTCAGCTTTAAAAGCAACATTATGTAACTGTAATAGGGTTAACATAACAGCTCCAAAATCATTTTGACGGTATCAGCTTAACTCACATTTATGAAAATAATACATTAGTGGTACATTGTTACAGAAGCCCTAAATGGCAAAAATGTGCAATTATATTTTAAATGCCATTATCCTGAGATCAGGAGTTAATTATTACGTTATCTCAAGGAAGCAAAGATCGTGTTCACATGATAACAGATTACTCCATGTCACTCTAAATTAACCCAATATCTCGAGATAACAAGCTCATAATTATCTGTTATCACGAGAAAGAAAAAGGTCCTTCCATCTTATCATGTTTATTAGATCAGCAGTCTCATGACAGCAGGCAAACATGGCATCCTGACAACTGCAATGGATTTAATATAAGAATGTCCGAGTACCCATTATTGATCAATGCATAAGACTGCACATCAGTCTTATTTATATACATATTTTGTGAAGAATATTATTCAAACACCCACCAATGTGGGTAGTTTGTTTTCTTGAGACAACACAAGGTTGTAGCCAATTGAACAGTCATGCATCTGCCACGAGTTGATCACAGTGTATATACACAATTAACATTTAAAGCATTTTAGTTATTACATCCATCACAGACTAACATAGGGCTACATAGCATAAGGAAAACTCCAGCCAGCTTGTCCTCACTCTAAAAAGGAAAAACAATTTTCTATAATGAATCCCATAAAGTAACTTAATAATGATAAATTATCATGTTATCTAAGGACAATAACATTTGTTATTCTGTGATAATGACATAAATAACTCATAATATCAAGAAAACAAATCAAATTTAACTTCAACACGAAAAAATAGGAAATAATATGTTTGACCCACGGCTGTTTAAGGTGTCCATTCATTAGCAAAACATGATATCTGAAATCAAAACTAGTCAGTTAGCTGTATGGTAATAATGACAAACTGCTCAATCACACCTGACAATGTTTTGATACTAGGCTGACAATACCTGCTGCTACTGTTGACAGCTCTGCACTGTAACAGTTTGAGCTAACGTTAACGTTAGCTTCACAGACTGACAGGTCGAGCTGCTTCACTGCTTTAAACCCTCTAGTCTCAGCTCAGAGTTTTTATTGCGGTAAGCTCTAAAAAAAAAGTATGTGATGATCTTAAAAGTTTAAAGGAAGTTTCTGACAACTCCATCCATCAGTGTCTGTTATGCCCGACAACTGCAGCGCTACCTGCTAGCTACCTGTCAGAAATCGAGGCGGGGCAATCACCCGGTCAACCTAACATTAAATTATTAACCAAATAAAAGACAGGATGTGTTTTTGTTTTCTCTGCAGCTCACTGACTTACCGTTAACCAACTGCAACTGGGTAAATGTATCACTGACAGTTAGCTGTTACCTATTGTAGTCAGTGAAATCAACAGTGGTCAGTTTAGACTTTCAGCTGCTAAAAAATTAAGACAGTGTTTTTTGTGAAGTTACACTTGCAGATGCTGCTCATGCTATTCTGTAGACTGCACACTTGTGATTTTTGTATTAAGAAGATGAATCACTCTTCCCAGAGGTACTTAACTTTAGTTATTCAGACATCTGACAAACAAGGACTCATATCCCTGTTACACATTAACTCACACACACACTCTTACACACTTATTTGTCTTATAATGTGACATGTTTATACACTCATGCACAGTAATCCCACTTCAGGCAAATTATTTTTCACTCCTGTGTAGTTAAAATATTGTCGGCCAAGCGGAGCTGTTCTCAGCTATGCTATCATGCTTCAGTCTGTTTTCCTCTAGTGTTGATTTGTTAAACGTTCTTCTCTCTATATTTTATTTTTTGATAATCCCAAAAACAGCAGGGTTTTTCTAGTTCTACTCCAGGACTTTTGCTTCTCTTTGATGTTTCACTTGTTTTTGCTCTGCATTCACCACACACGTTTCTCTTCTTCTCAGTCTCTCTGACAAGAAATATGCAGCGCTCATAAGTTTATGGTATTTTTAATTTTTGTAATCTAACGAGAGGAGGATATTACAGAGAACCTACCGTGTTCTCCCATTTACAACCCGCATGAATAATTCACACACTTTGCAAGACTTGAAATGAGATGTCAGATACCAGAATGAAGCTGGCTATGAGATGTCAGACAGCCCTTTACCATCTGTCCTGGGATGTTAGTGAAATGAAAACAATTTTGGGCTAATGTGAATTTCTTTGGATGCTTTCATCCACCCTAATTGCTCTTTTTGCATTTTTGAAATGAGCAAACAAGATCTAATTTATGGATATTTGAGATGTATGATCTTTGCCAAAAAAGGGTTTATTTTTAGTGCAAATGATGTAATGGGAACTCTCTAGTTAATGTGACACAGAGACTTTGACAGTGTAAGTACCGTGAGAATGTCACATTATAGATGAACTTAAAGGGTAACTCCACTTTTTCTGACATTAAAGTGTGTTTACAGGTGAGAGTACGACCACATATGTGAAAAAAAGTAATATCAAGCCTTTTGTGGCTCCAGAGGAAGCTGCATGTAATCGGATACAAATGCCACCAGTATTGTCACTCAGTGGCTAAGTTGCATTGTGGGTAATGTAGGTAACACACTTTGAAAAGAAACATGAAAGCATGGAATAAAAAAGGTGATGTCTCTGTTTCTGTTGTATCGATTGGATCGGAGTACAATGCTAGACCAGCAGACTGCTTTTTACATAAACTAGAGCCTACATTACCCACAATGCAACTGCCACTGAGTAACATCACTGGAGGATATTTATCAGATTAAGCGCCACAAAAGGCTTCATACTACTTTTTTCCACATATGCAGTAGTACTCCCCAAGACCTGTAAACACACTTTAATGTGTAAAGCTGATAGTTACCCTTTAAGCCACCTTTTAGTTTCATGGAAATAATGAAGACTGAACACAGTGTCTGCCTCTTTAAAGGATTCCCACCAGTTTAATACCCGCCCTGACAGTCAGTTTAAGCCCTCTGCTGCAAGCCTACATCAAAACCTTCCTCAAGAAGACGACATGCAAGCTCCTGTCAGCACACTGCTCAGATTGAGTCTTTATTTGCATTCTGCCTCCGACCTCTGAGACACAAAGCATCAGCTCTTTTTTTTTTTTGGAATTTGATCTCGCGGTGAAGGGTGTTTGTGTATATGTAGATGTTTGCTAAACATATTTGACAGCACATTGTATTCAAAACAACAGCGAACCTCTGCGGCACCTCACGGTGACAGTTTATGACAACAATTGCTGACAGTGTCAGAGTGTGTGAACAAGGCCTGTGTCTTCTCTGAGGTGATTGGTTGGTGGTTGTTTACAGTGGTCACTGCAGCCTGCACCGTCTCCCCTGTAGAAAGGTGCAGCATGGAGAGAGAAGAGGAATTGGGTGAAATTGAGATCAATCTGAAAAGTCCACCTTTGATACAAAATGTGCAGTATAAAACATTATTTATTCACACAGTACCATTAATTCCTGGTTATTTCTCCCCTCTAACCTGACCCCGAAGACTTTGGAGGAATCTTTCCAATTAAAGTATATGCAAACACAGCACTCAGATTAGGTGGCAATGTGTATTTGTGAGAAAGGTTTCATGAATAATGCATTCTGCTTAATTGCTGTGGTACACGAGGACGAGCAGCTTGACGTGAGGAGAGGCATCCGCTCGGCTAATGAGCGGCCAAGTGTTTGAAAGAGAACTAGGCTAGTAAAGCGGTCATGCAGACTGTTAATATAGCTCTGCTCGGGGGCTCTGCTCGCCTGCCCTGCACGCCTGCCCTTCCAATTCCCTCTCTTGGCCTTTCCGTCTGTCCACACCCGTCCCCGAACTCCCATGCTTCGCTCTCTGGAATCTTCTGTTCTCCGGACGTCGTGGTGGGTGGTGTGGTGGGGAGAGTGCAGGTGTGCGCAGTTGGAGGCACAGCTGCACCACTGCTCCAGACGCTCCCCATGCATGGGGTAAAGCCCTCACCAAACCGTGGAGGGGAACAGCTGTAGACAGCCAGCCAGACCCAGCTTAGCCCTGCCCAGCCCTGAGACCAAGCCGAACCTCCCTGTTACTGTCCTTCAGGGCCTCTTCAGGGAAACTAATACGACAAAGTAACTTTTCACCATTAAGCACATATGGGTTGGGTTACAAGCAGACATGTCAAAATTAAATGATTTATAATTTGACTAAAAGGAGTAAAGTGGGAGTCCGTTTGTATTATTTATGGTGTATTTTGTTAAAATGGGCTGCATGGATGAGGAGTTCTGAGAGAATGACTCTCCCCAGGTGGAAACTTTAAAATTCTAGTGGCATATTTTATTTTTTGTACAAGAATGAGACAATCCTGCTAGGAAATTTGGCTCAGTCTGTGCTGCTTTCAACCCTTCAGCTCCAACACTAATGAGGCACAATAACAAGTTTCTTTCTGTACTGACAATACAATATTGAGATTTATAAGTCTACAGTTCACGTATTGTTAATTAGTCTGTTTTCTTGATTAATCAATTAGTTGTTAAAAAGGTGGAATTTCAGTGTTATTAATTATCAGTGTTTGACAAATCCCTAGATGATGTCCTTCATATAGAGCTGAATTGATAGAATTAATAGAAGCATATTAGTTGTTGAATTGATTAGTCTGTTAGTCCATCGAGTTGACCAACTGTTCTTGAAATCATTGAAGTCAATTTTTGTCTAGCTTCCTGAATGTAAGAATTTACTGTTCTTTGTTGTCATTTAATACAATAAGACTTTTATCACTGTTTTCCCACGTTTTACAAATTTAAACAATTAATTGATCAATTGTGAAAATCATCACATTGATCGATAATCAGAACTAATAGTTAGTTGCAGCCCTTTCCTCAAATGGTCTTGTTTTGCCCACAACTTAAAGATATTCTGTTTTTAGTTTACTGTCACAGAGGAGTGAAGAAAGAAGAAGATATTTAGATTTAATAAGCTGCAATCAGAGACTTTTCTTTCTCAAAGAATTGCTCAGCCCGACACTGATAAATGAACTCTCTAGACTTAATTTGCTGCTGTCTTTAAGTTTGTTGCTTATTTCTTTCTTGTACGTGAAAATTATTTATTTTTTTTGTTTTTGTTTATTGTTTTTGTTGTTTTGTTTGTAAGTTTGTTTTTTGTTCCTTGATTTTAAACTTTTTGCTGCCGCAGCCTTGAACAGGATTTCAATTTCAGTGGTAAAATAAAGGAGAATAGAGAATAAAACGAATAACCGATTATCAAATTAGTTGATACTTTAATAGATGACTGCTACTTGATTAGTCGTTGCAGTACTGTATATACAGTTACTGTCAGGCAGTCCTGAGTTTCTAGTAGTGCCTCCTCTTTATGAAGCACTCCTTGCACGAAGGTATCATAACACAATCTCTGCGTTTTACAGCAAAACGACGGGCAGTTCACTGTCATCCAGCTGGTTGGTATGCTACGCGGCATCGCCTCAGGCATGAAATACCTTGCCGACATGAACTACGTGCACCGCGACCTCGCTGCCCGTAACATCCTGGTCAACAGCAACCTCGTGTGCAAGGTGTCGGACTTCGGCCTCTCGCGCTTCCTGGAGGATGATACATCAGACCCTACCTACACGAGCGCTCTGGTAAGAAACACTCGAGTCTTAGATTCCCCTCAGGACTAGAGCCGGTTCAAACAAGTGTAATATAGAGTATTTCTTCAACTTGTCTGACACTATCGGAACTCCCCTGATTGATAGACCCATTCATCCGGCCCTGCCAGTTGGTTTTATTTGACCCAGGTCTGACGTACACCACAGTGCACTCCCACACTGCTCTCCCTATCAAGACAAACATCACCCCTTCACCTGTTCCTCCCTTCCTCCTCATCCAGTATTTCATGTACCACACTTCACTCCCAGGGGTTTTGTTATATCCACCTCCCAGTTTGTATTACCGTCAGCATTGTTGCCGTGAACAGTGTCTCTCTCCTGAGTCAGGACACTGTGACGGTCGGGTTTCGGTCTCGTTTCCTTCACTGAGGTTGTTGCCCTTTGTGTTCGCAGGGAGGGAAGATTCCTATCCGATGGACTGCACCAGAAGCTATCCAGTACAGGAAGTTCACCTCTGCTAGTGATGTGTGGAGCTACGGGATCGTCATGTGGGAAGTCATGTCCTATGGAGAGAGGCCATACTGGGACATGACCAATCAAGATGTATGTATTCGTCCTGACGACAGTCATTGGTGTTGAGTTAGACGTTCTTTGGAAACGACACTTCGCTACACACATACTGTAGATTTTTTGCAGTTTCATTACAGCCTCAGACTCCTCGGAGATACGTTTTGTCATTGTATCTGCTTTCCCTTAGCTAAACAGCAGCTTTCACTCAAGGTTTTTTATATAAAAATTCCCCCACACTCACCACAGAGACCTAATCAGATCATTTGAAATGCACAGCAGTGCTCAGTGGACAATTTCTGCTCTTGACTGGAGCCTCCATTTCCTATCTCCCTCTGGGTAGCGGAGGAGAGAGCAAATTATGGGGAGAGAGATAATGAAAATAGTTTCAAATTGAAAGTGAGAACACTAATGTGCTAAGAGGGACTGAGGACCTCAACGGTTATCTTATTAGCAGCTCCAGATAGTGTTTCTGCTCCATCGGGGTCCTCGTTTGGAGGTCTCATGAATGAGATTAATCTGGGTTTGAATGGAGCTCCTTTAATGGCTCTGATAATGAGCAGGGGATCGTGCGTCCTCGTCACAAGTGTCCTCCAGGTTGTCGCACCGTGCACCACCTCTGCCTGCCCCCACTGACCAACAACATCACCGGCCAAGTCGGAAGCAGCTTTAATGTGGCTTTACAGAGAGAGAGAGCATTAAATAGTTTGTGGAGGCAGAGATGAGGTCACTGGTGGCAGGAAGTGAAGTTGGTGGAATAAAGTTTATGTTCTTAATGACCTAACTGGTGTTTAACAACTCTTCACATGAAGAACCAATGGGCTGATTTGTGCACACATATATATTTATACATTAATATGAATATATGTTTAAGTAATACTGTAACTATCATTTAATAGTTTTGACTCATAGGCAGTAACATGCAGTAATGACTCCAACAGTTGTTTTCACCACAGAGTGAGAGGCACTGATTCTCTTGATCATCAGACGTGCAAATAATTACTGCATATCTGACGTGACTGTTGTGAATGACGCTTAAATTAGACTTATTATCCAAAAACATCAAAGGTAGTACAGCAGGGCTCATATAACCTGAGAGAATGTAGGGTGTACGTGTAGGTGTCATGGTGGAAAGTAATTTGCTTTCGAGCTGCAATGATTAGTCGACTAATATATTTGTCAATCAACAGAAAAATAATCCTCAACTACTTTCAATTCCGTTTAATCGTTTACTGTTTTCATCATCTTAGACATGGAGATACTGGTTTATTTCTGTTTTATATCATACCAAATAAATAGCTCAGGGTTTTGGGCTGACGATTAACCAATGAATTTAGACAATAAACAGGGGATAATATTTTGATAACGAAAGTATTAGAGCCCGACCAATATATCCGTTGTCCGGTATAATCAGCCGTTATATCTGTATCAGTATTTACTGTATGTTGTCTGATACGTGCTGACTTTTTACAGAAATATAATGCAGAGAAAAAGATGCTGGAGGTCATTTATAATTAATAAATTCCTCATGAAGTTTATTGTTTCAGTGCACTGACGTCAATCTAGACAACAAAGTTTGTTAAACATTAAAAAAAGCAAATTGTGTTCAGAATTTTTGACTTCCTAATATCGATAACGTCATCAGCCCCAAAGATCATTTCGCGATCTAGAAAATAATTGTTAGTTTGAGGTACCTGAGCCTCACCGGAGATTTTCCATTTTCTGCTACTTTATTCTTCTCTGGTATTTTTTTTCTCTGCTCCATTTGGCGGACAGCTGTAGGATAGTGAGTATTAAATAGTACAGTATTAAAAGTAACTTTTCAGACTAAGATTTTACATATGAAATATGATAAGCATTTTAAAACACTGTGTTTTGTTAAAGATTAAATTAGTCATCACCAATCTGTTTGTTTTTAAAACCCTTAAAAAAAATAAGTCGAATCTCTCTGGGGCCTGTTAATGACTCAGATATGTATGGTCAGCCATTCCACCAAAACCCTCAAAATGTCTGACATGGCTTGATGTGAATTAAATGAAAGGGTTTAATATGTCTCGGAAAAAAGCCAAAGTTTAGTGAAAAGTCCAAATAAATCAACGTGGAACTTAGTAATCATCTTCCAGCTCCTTCCATTTATCTTGTGACCCTTTGGAGCAACATAGCTCTTTGGACCAGCTAAGTTTATAATTTACTTAAAACTTCAACCAGCTTCAACACTGAAAAGCCACTGACACACCGAAACATCACTATTGATGATCAAGTAATGTGAAATATATAGAAATATATCAGTCATGAAGGCCATTTTAAAGCATGTATTTAGTTGCAAATGCTTCAAGACTCCTGCAGTATTTCACGCTATTGCATTGCTGCTTTTGCTTCGGTACAGAATCTGATGTTCCATCACTGGATCGTGTACTGTGTCTCCTCTCCATCATTCGATCTCCATTTTGTAGAGCCTTATAGGAACCCTTAGAGATCTGTGTCTCCCCCTGCAGGTCATCAATGCCATAGAGCAGGACTACCGGCTGCCCCCACCTATGGACTGCCCCAGCGCGCTCCACCAGCTCATGTTGGACTGCTGGCAGAAGGACCGCAACAACCGGCCCAAGTTCAGTCAGATCGTCAACAACCTCGACAAGATGATCCGCAATCCCAACACGTTGAAGGCCATGACCCCGTTATCTTCAGGGTGAGCGGCAGGAAGGCTGCTGATTTAAATTCAATTTGTTTTGTGCGATTTGCTTGCGTTCGCATTGTCTGCCACTAACAATCGTAGTCATAACATATGGTGTGGCCTCAAATGTGCTCCCTCTGGGTGCATGTGTGTTTTATCTCGTCTCTATAAGCTGCCCACAACACAGGCCTTTGGTTTGAGCATCGGTTCACGTTGATGTGGATAGCAAGTAGAACAATATTATGCATCTGATCGCCGTTCCTCTTCCGAACAGGAAATTCATACCACTGCTGCAGTGCCATCCGCAGCGTGGCTCACTTTTTTCCCGCACACTGTGTCTCTTGTTTCTCCTGGCGCCGAGCGGTTATGTAAATTAAAGCCTTTTGGTTTGATAGATCAGATCCTTCCCACGAACGCTTTGGGCGAAACCTGGATTGAAGCAGTTGTGCAATTTTCAAAACAAAACATTTTGAAGCGTTTTTTGCTCTGGGTGTTAGTTTCCTTCGAGAGCCAGGGTTTGCTGATTTCCATTATCCCTGTCTGTACTTTCATTTGTGGTGGAGCGCGGGACCGAGGGCCAGATTTTCCACAGACACTGAGTGGATATATTGGCTCCCTGAAGCCTATCACTTCATTTGGAAAACCCACTTTATGAGGAATCAGTTTGGAAAATGTTGGTTCACGGTTAAGGCCAGTGGGATTCTCTCAATTCTGTCTTGCCTTTTGAAAATGTAATGTAATAATTCATGTTTGAATCACACGCAGGTGGTCTGGGCTGGCTGTGATGTCAGACATGCCACTTTGCATTATCATTATTCCTAATGCCTTCTTCTTGTGTCCCCCTCAGTGTTCATCTCCCTCTCCTGGACCGCAGCATCCCAGACTTCTCCAGCTTCAGCACTGTGGACGAGTGGCTGGATGCCATCAAGATGGGACAGTACAAAGACAATTTCGCCAACGCTGACTTTTCTACATTTGATGTGGTGTCCCAGATGACCATGGAGTAAGTACTGATGATTCCTGCCGTTCTGGGCCCGATAAGCAGGAGGAAAACGATCTCATGAGGCGGGTCTGCTGAGTCTCGTATATCCCCCAAAACCTGAACGAGCACCAGACTTTGCCTCTGGCCCGTTATAAAAGACACAAGCTGCGCTGTGTGTAATTAGCAGATCGTAATACTGCAGTTACAAAGCTGAACAGTGGGCACAATAGCTCGAAGCCATAACAGTTCCCTTTATTCTCTGCCATGTGTTAGCAGGCCTCGCCATGACCTCAGTTTAAGGGCTGAGAGGAAACATCGTTACTTTGGGTTATGGGATAAAGTATTAGAAAAATCATTCATTATGTCAAAAATTGCCCCCGTTAGAGAAACCAGTAGAAGTGGTTCCAGTATCACGAGCCAGAGATTAACCCACAAAGACGTTGAGATTCAATTCTTTCAACAAAACAGATGGTAATGTGTAATCCAATAAGTGTGATTGCTGTTGAGATTCAGTATCAGACGAGAGGAATTTTATTATTTTACCGTTGATAAAGAACTCTTTGAGGAAGTTATGTTTGGAGCTGATGCCACTCCCTTCTTACGAGGTGTAACTTTCTGTTTGTTTTGGCATTTTTTTTTATCTGGCGCATGACCCCGAGATGATTGATGCGCGTCTACAAAAGACTTGAGACAACGAGACGTTGTGAATCTGCAGTCATTTGTTTTGGTGGCAGGAGATGGGTGGGGTTTAACCGCAACTGTCAGTCACAGAAAAAAAAAAAATAAACACTGAAGTGGCATCCAAACATTTTTCTATGATTATATACGCTTTCTGGCCTCAAAGAGGGATGAACACGCAGCTGCTTCTCCGCTATATGACTGAGTTTCACGCCTGTTACTTCACTGTCATCTCAGTTTTCAGTCGTCACGTTTTCTTTATTGCCAGCTGTTTTTCTGTCAGCCTCCTCGTCAGAGCTCCAGATGTTAGATAGATGGATGGATGGATGGATGGATGGATGGATGGATGGATGGATGGATAGATAGATAGATAGATAGATAGATAGATAGATAGATAGATAGATAGATAGATAGATAGATAGATAGATAGATAGATAGTTCCTTCCTCTTGGAACCCGTGTGGAACATGTATTGCATTATATTCTTCTTCTTCTTCTTCTTCTTCTTCTTCTTCTTCTTCTTCTTCTTCTTCTTCTTCTTCTTCGTCTCTGTGTTTACTCACAGATCACACACTGTAAAGGTGCACACCACCCCCTACTGTATCATAGTGTGTAGATGCTGCACGTATTAGTTTTGTCACAATTTCGTTGTAATCATTTCTATCTTTGATACAATACCTTGAAAAATATCGATATTCGATACTTATTGTTTCAGCAAAATGACTGTAGTGAGCTTTAAATATCGCTAAATATTTTTTGGAACTCTTTAGATCAGGATTTTAGAAAACAATGTGCAGGAAAGTTGTTTGTTTGTCACTCAAATAAGAATAGCTGGTCCACCTTAAAGGTCAGTCCACCTTAAAGGGGCTCTGTGGAACTTCTGTGATGTGCCGGAAGCCGGCCGTTGGTTTATGTTAGCAGGCTCCATTTCTAAACTAATGTTAGCACACAGTTGATCTCTGTTAGCGGAGTGGAGAGAGGCACTGAGATGAGCCGCCGGAGAACGTACGTAAAGTCACATTCTTTAGTGTGTCGCGGAAAATCCCACCCCAGTCCCTCACAAAGAAATTCAGAGTCCAGCGTCATTAAACAACTTCATCCACGAAATCATCCACGGACTTGTACAGGCAACCAAGAGAGACACAGATTTTCATTTAATTTCATTTTTCACGTAACGCTACAATCTGCTCACATATGGACAATAATACGGTGATTTGAATTCCTACAAACTGTAACGTAGAGCCCCTTTAAATGGACCTGGGTCGAAGCTGCAGCTAACTCCCTGGCTTTGCCACATTCACTATAATCAGCAGCTTGCGAGGAAAGTCACAGCTTGGACTGGGTCATGAAGAGTTGTATCAGCTATTCAGAGACATACAGCCTTTACTGTAAACACCGAGCGCTGCTGCGTTCACCTCTGTGACGTGGCTGTGGAACCGTCTCACACATGCTCTTGTTTTCTTCTCGTTTTCTCTCTCTCGACACTCGCTCACTTGACGCACACAACCTCAGCGACATCTGAGTTAATCCTGAGAAGAGTTTGCTACATTTAGTTGGAAATCAAAGGTTTAAATGTTTTGTTTTTTTTAAAAGATTGTGTCATGATTTGGCACGGCGAGCTGCTGGTCAGAAACACTGGTGTGTGTGTGTGTGTGTGTGTGTGTGTGTGTGTGTGTCTCAGCTCCCTACCGCAGAGAGGAGAGAGTGATATGATAAAAGTGAAGCTATTAACTGTATCGACACTGCAGAGAAGGAGGTTTCTGATATTCTGAACTAATATGTAATTTTGATAATTGATACGGCTGCTGATAAGTAGGCAGATTATAATATAATTAGATGGAGAGACAGAGAGCGAGACGGAGGGGAAGAACTGTTTATAGTCTGTGGTCTGACATCTGCGTGTGTCTCTCCTCACAGGGACATCCTGAGGGTTGGCGTGACGTTAGCAGGCCATCAAAAGAAGATCCTGAACAGCGTCCAGATGATGCGGGCGCAGATGAACCAGATCCAGTCGGTGGAGGTTTGACCCTGCCGAGCGGAGCAGAGGGGGAATGAAAAAAAAGGCGGTTGGGATGCAGGGCTCTGGGTGTCGAGGATGGAGTGGATGTTTTTTTTCGCGTTACAGTGTGTCTGGTCTTCCCGCCGGACTACCATTCATCCCCCCGTTCCCCTCTCCACTTCCCTCTCTCCTCCTCTCATCGCCTCACCCTGACTCTCCCTCCATCCCTGGGATCAGCTGTGGAGAGTCGTGGAAAACAAAAAAAAAAAAAAGTCCGTGCGGTCAGAGGGGCGTCAGAGGGCCCACAGCCGACCCACCTTTGGAGCTAGAAACACGGGAGGTTAGAAGTGACCAGCAACACGTTTTTTCAATCTTCCACCAATTTTCATTTGATGTTGAACATTTTATTTTTTTGGTTTTTGTTTGTTCTGATAATTTTGTAAAGAATTTTTTAAAGAAAAAAAAAGAAAAACTGAAGAAAAGGCAAGGAGTTTATCTAAATTTATAGATGATATAAGGTTGTACACTAGAGGAACTGAGTAGGAAAGCTACCCTTTAAAAGGGCAAACAAAAAAAAAAAAAAGAAAAAGGAAACAAGGAAGAGTTGAGGAGACGAGCCCATCCTCAACACGGTGTGGATATTGTCTTTGCCATTGTTAATTTTTGGACATCGTGAGGAAACACAGAATTCTCTGTGGGCCTCTGAAAGGCAAACTGCAGAGGAGACTGACGGACCTGACGTGCGCTCCCGGCCGTTTCCCCAGGAGAGAAAATACATCTTAAAAAAAAAAAAAACATGAAATGGACAAGTTTTGGCATAGACTGATGTCAAAAACACATTCGTTCAGACTGACAACTCACCGAGTGAAATCGACGCTCAAGAAAAAGAAAAAGAAAAAAAAAACATTTTTCTCATTGCAAGTAATTTTCTATATTGTGTGAAATTTTGTGATGAAGATTCCGTCTCACCATGCTTCCTCTCACTTTAGGCAAAAATGACGAGTTTGTTTATTATTTTTTTTCCTTTTCACGGTGAAATACTCACAGCTTGCCAAATAGAACTCTTCCCCCCCTTTTTTTTTTTTTTTTTGCACCCCCA
>OMLP01007060.1:26599-42971 GCA_900302685.1 Spondyliosoma cantharus | reverse complement strand
GTTTCTCACAATACATGAGTGTGTGAGTGAGTGTGATACAGGACAGCAACACACAAAATGATGTTGTCAGGGCTGAATTCCACAAAGGAAATTTAAGGGGCAACAGTGAGCTCAAGTCTAATACAAGAATCACAGCACAACACAGCACCGACAGGTTTTAGTCCGCCCTCCGCACGGCATCATACCATGAATGTATATAAAGAGAACAAGACTGAATCGGGAGTCTGCACAGGGTGTTTTATTTGGAGAATTGTCCGGATTCTCTATGCCGTTCCTGTGTCTCTGACTTCCTGTTGGAGCGATCTGCTCTGTGCAGCTTGTTGCGGCTTTCGTGACAAATAAACCAGGCGGCCGGATTGCAAAGCAGTCGTGCCCGGCTTGACTCCACTTTGCGCCGGAGCTGATCGCAGCCATTTGTGATTTGTAACACACCATCTGCTACTAGGGGATGGAGATTGATGTCAGGTTTACAAGGGGGATGCTTTTGGGTAATTTTGCTAACAAGGGGGACGGCATCCCCCCTCATCTCCCCTCAAATGCATATATGCATGTGTTCACAGGTCCTGGGGAGTACTACTGCACGGAATCTAAAAACCTGCCTCCTCATGGATAATGGCTAAAGGCTAAAGTGGCCGTCACTAGCATAATAATGTAGTACATGTCATATCCACATGTATCCTGGGGAAGGAATTATAGTATTATGATTAGTGAGGACTCAGCAGCACCTTCAAGGCTATAGAAGCGTTAGCTAAACAGTAATTGAGAAAGTTAGTAGTATTCAGTTGATAAAGACGCTAACCTAGATCTTCATGAATTGATGATATGTGTTAATTTCAAGTGCATAGTTGCCAGTCGGGCTCATAATCTGTGGTAGAAATAGTAGTTTCCCGTATATATGACTTGAGAGCGTCCATGATCGACGGCTGTACGGAGTTAGTTGGAGCTTTCAGAAAAATCTGTGTTCTGCCAGCCCAAATATTACGTTTCGGGGCTGTAAAACAGAGAAAAGCAGGCATTCAAAGTTCAAAACAAGAATCTGGGATCTTCAGAATAATATGGAGAAGATTGTACATGTCTATTTTCAGAATGTGATTTGTTGCTGACGATTGTTCTGTGTCAACCTCTCACCTCCTTGTCACAGAGAGCTCACCATGAGTTTTGTGGAGTACTCAGAATTCATTCAGGACGGGGACGTCGCCATCGTCTACCTGGGCCACGACTCCTTGATGCCGGTCAAGGTGCAGCAGGGCGCCCAAACACAGACGCGCTACGGAGTCATCCGCCACTCCACGGACCTGATCGGTCAGCGTTACGGGTCGAAGGTCACCTGCAGCAAAGGCGGGTGGGTCCACGTGCTCCACCCCACGCCAGAGCTGTGGACGGTCAGCCTGCCGCACCGCACACAGATCCTCTACACCACCGACATCGCCACCATCACCATGATGTTGGAGCTGAAGCCGGGATCCGTCGTCTGCGAGTCAGGTGAGGGTTACTTCAGCTGGATCAATGAAAGCCACACAAATACAGATTCAATCAAGAGAATAATATCACGTTAACTGATGTCAGTGGTTAAAACACACAACTTCATTGAATTCTTCTTTCGCATTTATGAATTTTGTTGCTGGCACAGAATCGTCTATATAAGGATTGGATTTCAACAAGCAGGGAAGCTACAGCTATTAGCCTTGTTGGTAGCATTAATTTGACATGTTTAGCAACAGATAATCCCAAGACAGTTCACTGTGACTGCCAGGAATATAATTCAAAAATGTGTCTCTCATGCATTCAAACATCCTCATCTTGGCATCTTAGTAGTCATCACATCCTGGAAGTTCCTGTGAGACTATATGTTAATAAATAATTTTGCTAGAATGACGGACCAAGTCACAAATGGAAAATGACATGGCAAAAGAAAATACCACTGGAAAAAATATCAAATATTGTAGGTTGTAGGTTGAAGGTCCCTTTGTTTTCTCGCTGGTGAATATATCGTTTAAAGTCCCAGCTGTGGGTTGAGCGTCCGTGGCCCTAGTTTTTTGCAGCGTATGCCACACCTTTGGATTTGTCGGCGCTTGTCGGGCTGTCTGATTGAGTAGAATCGGTGTTGGAGCCCGTCTGTGAGAGAAATCACTTGGCTGTTCAAGCCCCTTGAGCCTGTCACTGCAGTATCCATGATTTCACTCGGTTGGTGCAGTTTCTCCTCCTTGGCGCAGCAACGTTTTAATCAGACATGTTCTCCATTAAAAGTGGCTATTAGCTAAAATGCTGCTATATCATGACAACGGTTTTGTATATCCACAGTCCAGACTCGTCCAGTTGTCTTGTTTCAAATGACAAATACAGACTACTGCCTCAACACCTCTCTGTATCGCCAGTATGCAGACTCATTTCCTCCTGTGGTCTTTGCGGTGTCTTCACGTCAACTTTTTGACATGGGGTGTTGCGACAGTTGCCGTTCATAACGGCTAGTTTGTTTGTGTCCGGAAACTAGAGACAGCCTTAAGCAAGCGTATTAAGGCCATAACAATCTCCTCCTTCTATGTGTCTGTGAGGTGGAGCTGCTATGAAACCATTGCATCAAGTATAAATCCAGTTTTATGTTCACAAGGTCTCTCATTGGGGGGGGGATGGGATGTTTTACTCTCTTGCTGCCTTCATTTTATTATCTATCAGAGCTTCATGTCTTCACCACTGCAGCTGATTTTAGTCGTCTTGTTCACACCTTTCAGTCCGAGAGCCTCAGCTGTTGATATTGAGCATCATGTGATGGCGACAGATGTGTCAAAGTCAATTATGCAAAGTCAATTATGTAATCCAGTGTTTCCGTCTGATATTTCCTTCTGCCTCGTCTTCACCTCCACCCTCCATTTGTTCAAGTGCCCTCAATCCAGACAATGACGGTGTGTTTTTCGATGCGGTTTCTTCCAGTTGTAGGGCGGTGAGAAAGGGGGATGGGAGAGGATGTTAACGTGTGTGTGCTGCAGTGCTTCATCATGCTTTACTGCTGCCAGCCCTGCGCATGACACTTTATCGATTGTATTGAGTGGAATTGTGTGTATGTGTGAGCGTGTGTGTGTTGAGATTGGAGGGGTCTGCAGGGTGATGAATGAGTGCTGTAGGAAATCTGTTTAGTCAGCACGCACACCAGCAGTATGGAGGGCTGCGCTATCTGCATTGGCATCACGTTACATCGGCCCTTTTTAATGCATATTTAACACTCTGCATCCACCTACACGCATCAGATTAAAACCTCCCCTCTGGAAGTCTTATCACATTCAAATAGTGGTTTGACCAGCAGATAAAATGCTGGTTTATTAAATTACTTACCGAATGCAGCTTTTTATTAGCAGCACACAACAGCACACGAGTGTCGTTGAGGGTGCTAATCGGCGCTTGTACGACACAGCGGTGGCTCATAACGTTCTGCATGATAGCCTATAAACAGTTTGTGTTGTCCCGCGGAGGAGAGACATTTTCTGAGCGAGCTGTGTGAACATGCCGGTGATAATTTTGTTTCACTTGGCCTACATGCCAAGTCTGCTGAAGGAGCATGCGGTCATGCAGAGGAGTCACCTTGGAGGCAGCTTGTTCTGGCTGTTTAAAGCTTACTATTAACCGTATGTTGTATTTTTTTTAGCCTGTATCAGGCTCCAGTGCCAGCATACTCAGCAAATACTCTGTAACTCAAGGGCCTTTGGGTCATAGAAGTGCAAAATGTCAACCAACCAGGGGGCACAGGTGGTGCACATGTGCAAATTCTAGTTTCTGTTCCTTCCAGGTGGCAGTCAAGGAACCTTAAAAAGAAGGAAAGGTCAGTACGTCACTGAATCTTGCTATGGTGCCAGATGCATGCCGATCTACTGATGAAGAAATGCCCTTACAAAATGAAAGACCACACTTCAGAGAGTTGTAGTCCTCGGTGTACACGCCTTACTCACTAGCAGCAAACAGTCACTCTGCCAGAAAAGACGACCTACATTTGGCTTTCAAGCTGATTCACAGCAACATTCAGTGTTTTGGGAGTTTTCCTCAGTCTACAGACACTGAAGTGGGTTAATGGTTACTCTCTAACGTTCACTTTCTAAAATTGCCTGCTGGGAAAATGAATTCCTTGACCTCTATCCTCGCTGTCCTTCTCCATCCAGATAATGTTGAATGTGATATTAACAAAGAACAGAAAGCGGCACTGACCTACAGTCCAGGTCAGCAGCCCCCCTCCCCCGCCACATCTCATCCCCTTGTATCACATCTTCCTCTCGTACAGTAGCTGCCCACTGACTTGACGTCTTGTTCTGAGAGATTACAAATGTAGATATGAGTCACGGGTCGTCTTGACCATTTGCATCAAAGCAAAGCTTTCTTTAAAGGGCAGTTTCATCATCATCTGTGTTATTACTGCTCTTCAACAGAATGTGGCTGCTGGTTAATGTTCCCACCAGCTCCAAATCCTCTATCAGACTCGTGTCTGAGGGTCAAACAGAGGTTTATTTCCTCTCTTTGAAACCCAAGGCGCACAAGGTCAGATACCACTTCTTTATATCAAAAACTAGATACACTGCTTCACAGACGACTCAACAGCTGCTCAAACTGAGCATCAAACCCTGACTGTTCACGGTTCATCACAGTTTTCTCTGTGCTTTGTGTTTCAACATTTCATCTTTGCTCGGAGCGTTTTTTTGTCCTCGAGTGTTTCCAAGTTTAACAGCGATTGCAAACAGCTGACACGGTGACTTCGGGCAACTGTTTTGATAATGTGTTCATTCTTCACTCATTCGTCATCATCCTATCTGTTTTTGGCTCGTATCAAACCAATACGTGGTGCATATAGTTGATAAGTAGTCCTGGTTTAGAGGAAAGTTGTTGTTTGACTGTAGAACTGACTGTCGCATGTTCGGCGCAATCATTTGTCTCTAGGACCAGTTTCAGATCCTCTGCTGATGACTAAAAGCACCAGTTTTCGAACAACAGTTAAAGAGTTGTGCTCCAGCATCACATTTCATTCTGAATTTACAAATCTCTGACGTGAGTTTAGACACAATCCTGACGTTGAGTGTATTTTCCCGTGGTTTTGGCTTTTGATAAACCAGGATGGAAACCGGATGCGTCAGCAGCACGCTGGCAGGAAGCCTGAGGTCCAGAGTCGGTTCTGTGCTGATTGATCGTGTGTTTATGCGGCTCCAGTTCAGACAGCGTTACGGCTCTGGGTTCACCATCACTCAGACAGCCATTTCCTCTCAACAGTAAACTGTACGTTACAGATGGAGATCGATCTGCCCAGCCTGACTCTCACAATGTGAGGCTGCAGTTTCTTGTGTCCTTGCATTGGATCATGCAGCCGTTTTAATGTATCATGCTGAAGCAGTGCCACATATAGATGAAGTGCTCGAGGTAGTATGTCCCGCCGGAGTTGCCGTAAGGCGTGAGGAGTGGACTCCCCACTCTCAGCCAGCCGAGGAAGCTTTCTCCCGTTGCCGATGACATACAACCTCGTGCCGGGTTGTAAAGGGTCTTTAAATGTCTGTAACTGAGCTGAAGAAGTAAAACTAACCGCACGATTGAAACGAACACACAAACACTGTCGAAGCATCTTGGGTTTAAAGAACTGAGCAGGTTAACAGGACCTGGAGTCGTAACGTGAAGTGCACTTGTCATGTCATGAATAAATAACTTTGTTGGGTCTTATCCACATGTTTTATTTGGATTAAATTAAATTTTTCAAAGAAAGAAAGAGAGAGAACATTTTGTGGGCGGAAAATAACGGCCTGTCTCGCTTCTGAGAAATCGTGCTCACAAAAAACGAACAAAAGGGACTGAAAATATAAAACGTCCTTGATGACACGGTATCAACAATTGTTTGGTGGTTGTTTGTTTCAGGACTTTTGTATTACATTACCTCATGCGTTGTTAATATTTGTATATAGTCACTAAATGTCCCTGTGGTTACTCAGATCATCCAGAACAATCAGCACAGTTAGTCCTTCCCCCATAACACTAAAATATCTTCATCGCTAATGAGGTAATTCAAGCTTAAAGCGTATCTAAGAGTTATTATTATCTCTCTCTGCTGCTCCGGTTTAGTTTTTTCCTCCATCTTAAATCTCCTCATTTACATCTGTGTGTCCTCATTCCGGACGTTCGCTGCATTCATCCACAGTTTCCCATTTACTCTTGTTTTCCCGTCACGCACCATTCAGCTCAGCAGTGTGAGGTTTTTAGCAAGTCAAAGTGTTGCTGAGGGGTAAACATTGCTCTCTTTGTCGCCACGCTAACAAAGGCGGCGGTGACGTAATGTCAGGGGGAGAAGAAGAAGAAGAGGGGGGGGCGCTAACTGTGTACTCGATGCTCAGCTCCCCCCACCTTAATAGCAAGTCACATGACCAGAGTTATTTCTGTTGCCGTAGAAATCGCACACTCACATCCCTCTTTTTGCTAACTGCACATTAGCCGGCATTAAGGAGCCGCCCGAGCGCTGCAGGGCAGAGAGGGCCCACTCAGAAATGTAGCATCCACTTACCAGTCCGAGTGGAGAGAGAAGCAGTGTGAAGATGTGGGTGTGTGTTGTACTGTAGTAACAGCTGTGAGCTCTTTTGTTTAGACTACATCAGGGCGGAGGGAAGCTCTGAACGACGTTTCAGACATAACGGCATGTACATGTGAGGTTTTTTTCTCAGATTATGTCCACATTGTACTCGGGACAAACAACTGTTGAGGAGGTTTTGACCTTTTTTCTTCATCTGGTTTGAGGACCCGAAGGTTCAATGTCACGTGAACTGACGTCCAAAAAACCTTTCGTCAGCATTCGTGGAGCATCGCTTGCATTTGGGAAAGCTTGTATCCGTTGCTTTACATTCAAAATGCAAAGTATGTCCGAAGAGCAGCTGTTTCCTGTGCCGACCAAAAACGATATGCAAAGTTATCTTTCACAAAATGCAAGCTAATAAGACGAGTGACAAGAAGGCAGGCAGGGCGTGAGAGAGCCCAGCTGGCGCCGATAATGAGTATTGAAATGGTTTCAAATGATCAGAATCGATGTATATCAATCACTCGACACAACACCGAAGCTGCTCGGGGGTTCATGAGGCCGTCTTAGCTTTGAGGCATGGAGGAAACTTAGGCTTCACATCGGGAGCATCGATATTCAGCTACATTAACTGACACAAATTGAAATCTTTTTTATAGATTTCAGGAGCACACAAAGACTAATCTCAGAGTCTCTACAACATCACATGTCCCTGCTCTTCTTTATTGGAACCCACACAGTTTCAAAAAGACAAACAGAAAACACAAACACACAGCAGCAAAAACTAAATAAAACCTAATAAAAAGGTTTGTTCATCTTCCCTGTGGTGTCTCTGTCGTAGGGACGGGCAGCGGCTCGCTCTCCCACGCCATCCTGCGCACCATCGCCCCCACGGGTCACCTGCACACGGTGGAGTTCCACCAGCAGCGGGCGGAGAAGGCGGCGGAGGAGTTCAAGGAGCACCGCGTGGATCACCTGGTCACCGTCAGGAACCAGGACGTGTGCCAGGACGGATTCGGAGTGAGCGGGGTGGCAGACGCCGTCTTCCTGGACATCCCCAGCCCGTGGGAGGCCGTGAGGCACGCCAAGACCGCCATGAAGAGACAAGGTAGGACACGAGAGATGTTTTACTTCAGTGATAGCCTCGGTCAGCGTGAAGTTACCGTATAGTGAAGCAAGTTACATAATTCACAGAGCTGCGAACGACATAAATCCAAAAATGTGATTTTATTCGTATATTAAACATAACAGCAGCATCAGAGAGCGTCCGGTCGAGTAAATACTATTAACACGGTTGCCTGTATGTTAACATGTATGTGTATAAGTGGCTTTAGAGGAACATCCAGCATCACTTGACTCTGACTCCTCTGTGACTCGTCGTGGCTCGGCAGCAACATGACTGTGACTGAGCACATTTTAAAATACCAGCCACTGAAAATGATTTCCCCTCCAGCCGTGTCGCCTCGCCCTGCACTCCATGAGCAACCATCGATCCTCGCCAACGCAGCACTCATTAACTTTCATGTGTGTGTGTATATGACTCTGTGTGTGTGTGTGTGTGTGTGTGTGTGTGTGTGTGTGTGTGTGAGTCTCTGTTTGTTCGTGGTCACGGCCGTTGAAGCAAAAAGGGTGCAGCAGCATGTCCGGGCAGGTTGTCAGCTCGCTCAGGTAGTCAGTGTTTGGAAGTAAAGTCAATATTTGCATCCCACAGATGGAGCACATAGCAACATATTCTCTCTCATGAGTCGTTCAAATAGGGTTGTTAATGATTAATCATTGATAGATTCATCGGCATTAAGAATGGTTAAAACTGCATCGACCGACAATCAGAAACGTGAATAAATCCATCATAATATATCTTTTTATGAATTTCAAAACCGTTCTCTCAAAATGCTGGAATGAGGCGGTAAAGAAAATACAAAAAGACATTCTGAACAACTGATTTTATTACATTCAAGCCTCGATATGAATCATTGATATGAATTGTTGGGTCCAGTTGAAAAGCAACAGACGGGATAATTGTTTTAACTTGATGATGACTTTATCTGCTCTTTTACCTCCTATTGTGTCGAACACAGAACATCTCAGTGGTTAAAACGGCTTTCTGATGAAATAACGTCCAACATATTTAATAAATTAGTAATGATTAACCAGTAATTGATTGTTAAGACATTGATCCGATTAAAGAAATCGTTCGTATCCCTGTTTTAAAGTATTTGCAGATTTGTGAGCGACTGTTTGCACGTTCAGATCTTTTAAGAGTCTGGACTCTTTGTTCTCTATCTCCAGGGGAAAAGTCAAGAATCAAAACCATAAAAAAATTAATTTTTAACAAAAGTATGGAGAGCATAACGACATAAAATGGGAAAGGTGATTACATCAGAGCTGTGCAGTGGGCTGTCAGTGCAAAACATGCAAAATATAAGAGCTGTGACTATTTTAATGATCAATTAATAATGTTTGAGTCATTATTTAAGGAGAAAAAGTCAAAATAATCTATAATATTCCAGCTTTGCAGCATCAAATGCGAATATTTTCTGGCTTCTTTCCTTCTAGACCTTTGAGGACGTCATCATTCTGACATTTTATAAACCAAACAACTAATCGATTAATACAGAAAGTGATCAGAGTTAACTGGAGCGTGTTTATAGACCCTCAAAACTTTGTGTCGCAGTGACTTAAAGATCCACAACCAGCTTAATCTACTACCCAAATCAACTTCTCCCAATAACCGACTCTAAAAAAAGAGCGATGCCACATCTTTAATATACCCAGGATCAGTGTTTCATGAGCATGAAGGTTTGAGTACACGCTCGTATTCCTTCGGCTCATAAATGCAGCATGATTTTATAAAGTAAGCCCCAATATGAAGAGGAATGCAGCTCCCTGTCCTCCTCCCTGGATCCCTTTTATGGTGCCACTGCTGCATATTCCTTTCATTAGCTGTTGACCCTCTCGTGCGCGCACGCGCACACACACACACACACACACACACACACACACACACACACACACACACACACACACACACAGAGATGCTGATAAATAGAGTGCAGCCATTGTAGAAGCAGTCCCATGACCATACAGGGTTATGCTGCAGGGAGAGAGCTGGTGAATGTGGCTCCATAAGGACGGGCTTGATTTACTTCCCACTGCTCAGACGGGATGTTTTCTCCAGAGAGCCGGTGCCGAGCTGAGCACCTCTGCTTGGGGAAACCCTTCATCCAAAGACTAAAAAGATAGAAAAGACGAATAAAATGTAACCTGGGGGGAAGGTCTGAGGAGTCGAGTGACACGTGATAGGAAGCAGGTTTTTATGTTAAAGTGTTGACGATAAGTTTGTCACAGAGCTCATCGACTCGTGGTTCCTGTTTCTGCACAGACGAACTCCAGATATTTTCTCAGGCTCCAGATAAAGTTGCTGTGAGCTGTTTCGCTGTAGCGTTCGACAGGGGCAGTGAAATATTTCTCCTTTTTTTTCCTCCTCAGAGTTGTAATTCTTCTAATGTTCTGGCCCTCAGCCCGGCCCTTTCTTTAGTAGCACCATGAATCCTTACCCTCCCTCCCCACTCGCACAAACGCTCTTATTACGCAACTGTGAGGCAAACAGGACCCATGAACACACACACACATACACACACACACACACACACTCAAGAACCTGATAAAGAATCATAGTTTCACGCATGTATAGATCCTAGATGTGGACGTATGGCTGACATTCGAGGGCTATTAATAACCACTCGAGACGCCCTTGTATAATCATCAACTCGACCTCTCCCTGCGTGTTCGTCCTGGTTGCTAGGAGACCACCGGGTTGTGTTTATGGCCGTCTCGAGGGGGAACGCCGGTCCTGTTAGCCAAAGGAACGACTGCTATCTGAAACATCCCGAAAAAGTCTCCCGTGATGTTTATCAGAGTTCTTCAACAAGGCTGCCCTCTGCAGACCTGATCCTTTAACTCTACATGCTGATGACCTCAGAATGTAAAACGTTTCTGAGTCTCACGCCGTCACCGCTGCGGCAGATTAACTGAGTAAGATTAAACGGGCAGATTGCAACACAGATGTGTCCTGTGACCCCTTCTGATGCTCAGGGGGTGAAACTGAAAACAAACTGTGCCGAGTGGAAGGTAGAGGAGAAAAGAAGGATGGAGTTTGCTGGTGTGTGTGTGACTGGAATACAAAGTGGGACTTCTATAGAAACCACTTTATAGTCTGAAGTGAACCTGAAGCTATAATGAATAAGTTTAAAATCATGCACATGCTGTTAAAGACTTCGTTAATCACAAATTTGCTGATATATTGTAGAAGTTGTAAATGCAGAGCAGGTGGAAATTATAGTAAAAAACTAGAGTAAATTTAAACTACAGAGAAACTGACAGTATTGGGTGGCTTGATTGCAAACATATATAATAATTTAGTTGCCGGTTCTGCAATAAACCAACACGATATATTTTGTACGAAGAAAGGAAAAACTTCAAATCAGCCCACCAGATGTTTCTAGAGAAAATAATATGTATCCAAAGGAATTTTAGCTCACAGTCCGCTAGCTCCATCGCTACTTAAGCTAACGAGCTAAAAAGGTAGCTAATGGTTCTAATTACAAATAAATATTTATCCAGACCCTTTTTTTTTAATACAAGGTGTAAGTGATTAATCGATCACAGACGGTGTCGTTCTCTCGTCAGATGTACCTGCGTGACCTGCCGAGTGAAGTCTATGTGTGGGAAACACTGGATTATGTTGCTCTGTTTGTTCAGCGCATCAACTTAAAGGTGATGTTTCAGTGTCTTCTCTTCTCACGCAGCCAAACGATATGATTATTTATTTACTTGATGCAAGGAAAGTCAAAAAGGCTTATTCAGATGCTACAATTTCATCATTTATCACTTTTTCAGATTTTAAAGTATAAAACCTGCAGAGCCGGAGTTTGTTTCGTTAACCCTCGCCCCTCCCGTCCCAGCTGTCCCGCTCAGAGTCACATTCTTGCCTCTTCAGGTCAGCCGGTGAAAGTTTTCTTGGCTCGTTGCTTCGGCCTCCCGCTGCGATTCACCGCGGGGTTTCATTTAGAGACGAGAGGCCGGCGCTGGTAGGTGATCTCCGTTTCATTAAAGCATCAGCTCATCCCCTGATGATCAGCAAACTCCAGCCTGGAGCCTCACAGGTCACAGGACTGCTTTGTTTGGGAAAGAAATCTGCTTTGAATGAGTTTTTAGGTGTGAGAAAAACGGATTATTAATAGTAGTCGTAGTATCACCGGCTTCCCTGGGGTGAGTTTACATTTCTCCAGAGTCCATATTCGGTTTATAAACCTGGTTTAGATTATTTATCTTCGTCCGTGGTTGTTGTTTTAACTGACAACACGCAGAGAAAACAATAAAAATACCTTCTTCTCTCCTTTCTGACTCGTCTGACGCTTGGAGGAAGATTAGATTTGCCCAAAAGCCCTATCATGTGTTTCCTGGCTCTACTAACCATGATAAACTAGTACATTGTGCAATATTTCTGAGTATCCTGACTCATGAAACTTCTCACAAACAGCCACTTCTTCTGTTCCCACTTCTCCCCGTGTGCCAGCCTGTAGAGAACGAGGTTAAGTGGATCAGCAGCCTTTTAATCTTGATCTTTGAGTGAATTAAACTGTTAGTGACTCTTTCCCCTTCGTGGTGCTGTATCTATCCCTAATTATGGGTCAGATCACATCAGGCGACCCAAGTTATCGCTTCTGGTTGTTGTGTATATATTGACGGTTAAAGACTGAAGGGTACATGTGGCAGGTTCTGGTCCAACTATCCAACCATCTCCATCATCAGCCGACTCCATCTCCTCCTCGCAGCTTTTCTGTCATCATTAATTCGCCAGAAAGCACGCTGACATTTTCCCCGACATAATCCAGTAGAACTTCCTCATGTTGTTGGCCGCTGAAACAATTCAGCTTGTCTGGACTTTTTCACATGAGAAGAGACAGGTTGGGATATCCAAGCTCAGGCTGCAACACATTAACCGTACCTAATTAGTTTGCTAGCAATTACAATGTGATTGGATTCATACTTTTGTTTTCCTGGTCTCCTGTTTCAAAGTCCAGCTCATCTCTTGTTTCCTGTTACTGACATATATGTATCTTAGCTTCCCAATGACGTACTTGCCGTACTTATTTTAGCCGAACTCACAATCTTGTCGCGATTGTAGTCTTTCTAAGATATAGAAAGAGAGTCACGGAGCACAAGATGTTCAGATATCTAGATTAATTAGATGTTGGCGTCAGGGGTCAAGTGAGAGGATCCTCACAGCCTGTAGGATTCAACCTGAGAACGTTTGTCATCATCATGAGTGTCTTGAGTTGATGTGGAGCACTGAGGATCATTAAAATCAGTGTGATTCAACCTCTGGGGGCCGCGAATATCTGCACAACATTTCACGGCAATCCATCTAAACGTTGGTATCGGTATGTGCTGGACAGGATGACCGACATTTAAACATCTGCTCTCTCTGTCTTTGTCTCCAGGCGGTCGGGTCTGTTCGTTCTCTCCGTGCATCGAGCAGGTTCAGAGGACGTGTGAGGCTCTGGCGGATCAGGGCTTCGAGGAGATCAACACCGTGGAGGTCCTGCTGAGAGTCCACGACGTGAGAACCGTCTCCCTGCCGCTGCCAGACTTCGGCCCCGACTCCTCCGCTCAGACGGAGCCCGACGCCGCTGACAAAACACCTCCCACCTCTGCTCCGGTCCAGACCTCCGTCAGCCTGAAGACCACCACCCCGCCCAGAGAGATCCCAGGCCACACAGGGTACCTCACCTTCGCCACCAAACCCAGAACCTAGAGCTCACAGTTACTTATTTCCACCAGCAGTTAACAGGATGTGGTTTATAATCTGCTTCCTCGCCGCGGTGTGTCCTCCGTGTACATTAATAAGACTGTGATAATCCAGCGGGGGTACCAGGTTCCTCCAGGTCCTGGTTGGCACTGCAGCACCAAGAGGATTTACAGGCTTGTGTTACATAATTTTGAGCTCCTGTCACTTGGCACCGGTTCGTTGCTTGCATCAAGCAAGAGTGAAAAATCAAGTAAACGGTGGTTTAAATTGAGAATAATGGGATTCATAACCGACAGGATGCCTCCCCTTTTATAAAAAACACTTTTATTAAACGTTTTCATTTGTTTTGGGGGAAGAATTGTTTTATTTTTTCCATTTTTTTTTTGCACTTTTGTATTCAGGTAAATACAATAAATGTGTGAAATGATCCTCGTTTTTCTTCTTGTTGATGAAAAGACAAAGAAAACAAAATCCTGTGAATATTAAGTGAGACGTTTAAACCCTTTTTAAAAGCTGTTTGTCTTTTGTGCAAGACATTGATCACCAACCAGATCGAACAGAAGGAACTCGTTACTAAGTTTTGTTTGGTAACCTTTATCTCCATCGGTGCATGCGTACCGGCCAACACTCAAGATATTCACCGAACTCTCCCTATTTTAAATCCTTTCTCCCGTAAATCCCGAGCATTTGCAAACAACCCTTCCTTCAAGCGCTCGTTCAAGATCCCAAGAAGAAGAAATACGCTTCACTCCACTCTGTTCGAGACCCTTCTCCTCGTCCTGCGTCGGTTTATTCTTCCTCTTCTGCTCCGTGAAGGGTCTCAAACTCTTGAACATTATTTTTTGTGATGCAAGTTCTAAATGCTGACTGTTGAAGTTTTGATTTGTTGACTGATTATTGGCAGAATATCCGACCAGACAAAACTAAGACAAATCAAGCTACTTTGGCTCCGATGCGGCGTTCAATCTGCAAAGTGGCTGGCGACGCTGCTTGCATCCAAAATGTAGTCGAGTGGAAGAATAAAGAAAATGAAAAATGGCCTTTAATTGATTATTTACTTTACCTGAAAAAGAAAAGACTGTACGATGCTTTTGTTAACTTCCGCGAACGGAATCATCTGTAAGATTCACAGCTGTTAACGTTTCCTCCGTCTGTCAACATGAAGAAGAATCTGAAGACTGCATGTTTAATCACAACTACACCCACCTCCTCGTCAGGGAGCGTTACTCACTTCCTCCACATGCACACGCACACACACACACACACACACGCACACATTCCCTGCTGATTGGTGGATAAGAACCAGAAATCTCAAGACACCCAAACAGTCATTTCTCCAATTCAGAAACTTCCCTGTTCCCACTGAACCAGCTCAGTCTTATTTATCATCTGTGATCTTCCCTTTTTTTTTACTCCAAAGCTACTTCGAGTTACGCCTCATAACTGCTCTCACACTAATCGGGTTTTCTTGTTGTGCTTGCGTATGAATGTAAGAGAGATACTGATGTTAAGAGCAGATTCTCAGGCTGTGAGGAGGTGGTCTTTGGCGTCGTCTCAAAGTGGAAAGTTGGCAGTTGTCACTCAGCCGCTCGGTCAAACACGCTCACATGCAACAACACAGCGGACTAAAACGACCACGGTGCTTTTTATAAACCACGGTAAGCTCGGGATTACACCGTTAACCAGCCCATAACGTCCCCGCTGCACACAGATGGACTCTAAATGCAGCAGAAGACGTTTGACTGGTCAGGTGTTGCAGCACTCATTCAGTATGTCAACTTTAACCCCTGAGAACCGTCTTCCAGCGTAGTTATGTTAAAGAAACCAGTCCTTAAAGATGAACCAGAACACCCAGAGTCCACATTAAATGCAGCTGGATGTTTCCTCTCGTTGAGGGGAATGGAAACGCTCAGCAGTCAGGATGGTTATGAAAGGTGGTGCTGACTGTGAGGAAGCTCCTCCGTGTGTCTGCAGCCATGTTTTCTGCCTTTTTTGGTGCCGAGCATCACGCACAGAAGCCAGGTCACCTTTTGTAGCGAGGTGGGACGTGCAGGCCAGGAAGTTAGTTTACATTAAGTGGCCAATCGCTTTGCAGAGCTTTAACGGTGACGGCATGCAGCGAAGAGAGGCGCGGAAGAACGAATTGTCTTTTCTTTGGAGTTAACTAAGAGCCTGTCAGCTGCCTGGCTAAGAGCAGAAAAGAGGGCATTGTGTAATAACGAGCATGAATGATATTCTCAAGGTCAGCGTGAGATAAAAATGCAAAACCTGCATGTCACGCTTTCCGAAAACGGCAACAATGTAAATGAAGCGGCTCTTCTGGGGGATGAAGATGCAGCACAGGCGACTCTTTCTGTGTTATAATCGCCACTCGGACGATGATGGGAATATTATTCAACCCCCCCATTGAATAAATACTAGCATCCCTGGTCAGTTTCCAGAAAACTGAGTCATGTAATTGAGTGAAAGCTGGAATAATGCCCGAGCACTCAGTCATCGTCCCACCAGCAGCAGCAGCAGCAGCCTGCAGCTCCGGAGGGTCTAATCTGGCCCGACCGAGGCTGGGAATAGCTTCTCTGAGCTGCTCGAAATCCTGCAGTTTAATCAGCTTGTCTTCTGCCCTCCTGAGCCGACAGCACCGAAAAACATTCAGGCCTCAAAGCATCGCTGCCAGAGAGCGAGGAGAGCGCGCACGAGACCCGACCGCACGCGACGGGATCTCAGCCGAGGCGAGAGGGCGTGTCGGGCCTCCAGTGATCTCATTCGTGAACAGAAACTGGGCACAAGACGGCGATTTAAACTGAGCCGATTGGTTGGCTTCATGTCAAAGAAGAGACGTTAGTTCTGATTTATACTCATTTGTTTTCAGTTAAAAGTACTCTGTGGTTTGGGTACAGGGGATTAACTGGGGATTAAGTGGTTTGGCTTCAAAATAGGACAAAAGAGGTCTTAAAATAATGGCATTTGTTCTGGTAATGGAGCTAATGGTTCACAGAGAGATGACCTACAGAGAGTCACAAGGTTATATAGTGGAGAGA
>OMLP01007060.1:15791-26579 GCA_900302685.1 Spondyliosoma cantharus | reverse complement strand
ATAGTGGAGAGAGGCACTCGTTTAAATACACACAGCTGATAATATAGAACTGATTAATCTTAATAATGTATAGAGCAGCAAACAAAAGCCTAATAAACAACGACGTTAAAGTGAAACTCAACAAAAAGACTTTTGATAACGTTTCCAAGCGTCTTTGAACCGTTAACAGCTGTCTTGTAATCAAACTAATCTAATATTAATGTTAATATGATTGATTTTATTTGATATTTATTTTCCTGTCGTGCACACAGAGTGGCCTCACAGGTTTACAGGACGCCAGAACTACAGTCGCAGCGGTCGCACAGTTGCTAATTTACAAATTATTTTGCAGTTCGGTCGAAAACGAAACTTTCCGCCTTCTCTCCCGAAGAAAATCTGCCATTAAAAATGTTTCGCTTCCTGCAGCACGACTCAAGAACAAGAAGTCTCGGATGTCTTTAAGTGTTTTTAGTTCTGAGATGATCTTCAGTCGCTCACATCGTTTAGTTTTCTTGTAAAGTAACAGATTACAGTTTTAATCGCTTGTTTACAACCAAGAGCTCAGTCAGCAGTTTTATCGGTCGGTGTGAGATCAGCTGACCGTGTTCGTAAAGACGGGGCTGTTCTCGGGTCTGTCGTTTTCTTTTAACCCTTTAATCCCGGTGGCACTAAAAGAGAACGAGCGCGAGAGGAGAAAAGTAGCGATGATGAGATTAGAGGCTGAGAAGAGACTCGCGGAGTAAAGCTGCGTTTCTGCTCGCCGGTTCAAATAAAGCTCTTACACAAGAAACGACCCGCTGGAAGAGATTTTATTACAACAACAACGGCGTTTATTAACGTCGAAGTGAGTGATTATAACTGAAGGTCAGCTGAGTGTTTGAGGCGTCAGGGAGAAGATGAGAAACATCCTTTATTGATTGATGGTCGTCTTTGCTCAGTCAGAGGTCGAAGGTCAAGGAGAGGTGAAGGTTTTCTGCTCCTGTAATGTAAACAGCAGTGATGGAATGTAACTAAATACATTTACTTCAGTACTTTGTTCAAGTATTTCCATTTTCTGCTTCTTTATATTTCCACTCAGATACAATTTGGAGGCCGATGTTGTACTTTAATAAAACAAAACTAAAGAAAAAACATTCTGATGATCAGAAAAATGCTCAAAATCGTATTTGATAATCGTCCAGGCGAGTAATCGATCGACCTGTAGTATACAGTATCTTCATACATGGGAAAATATGTCTTTTATTTACTTTTACTTTAGATACATTTAATATCAGATACTTTAAGATTTTTGCAGGAACATTTAATCACGATATCTTTTACTCAAGTCTGATTTTTGGATACTGAACGCTGATTGATACCCTGATCGTAAAGTGTTTCCAATTACTAGTGAATTATTTAAAAATATACCAATGTTAGTGTTGGAAAAATGTCTCTGTTCTTGGAAAATAACATCAAAAATGTGAAATATTAAAACTGAAATGAGAGTCGATAACAAGCATTTCGTGCTTTGCTCTGTTTGTCGTATACTCGATGTAAATCAGAACAATATTCACAGATATTAAAATATTATAAGTAAACATCGGATTTCTTTTTGCAGATGACAACATGATAAGATCTTTCTCCTCAGTCTGACAGAAACGCGCTGTTATAATCTTTCGTGCGACGATCCGACGTTAATAAAAATGTCTGACCCAGTTTTTCTCTGGGTGCCGGTCAGTGAGGGACGAATGTTTCCATCCTGCAGAGGATTCACAGTGTTCAGAGCCACAGGCCTCCTCTGAGGTCTAATGACTGTATGAAACATTGATGAGAAGCTCGTTTTGAATCCGTTCCAGTGGTTTCATAAATTACAATCGATCAGTTTTGGGATGGAAAGCCGATGCTGCTTCGTCCTGACAGGGGGCACAAAAGACGACACGCTGGTTTACATAACTGATCCCAAGGAAATGATCATCAGGATAAAAGCTGTGAGGATGAAATTACAAGATGTCTTTTGTGTGAGCACCATGTGTCCATCACTGAATTATTTAATAACTTTCCATCTTGGAAAGCAGCAACATCATCAGCGTATCAGGCTGCAGCTGATGATTATTGTCTGATCGATGCTGTAGGTACAAAATATCTGCAAAGAATTTATTAGAAATTTGAACCTAAATTAATTTGTTTGTGTCGTTAAACAACTCAAAACCCAAAAATCAGTTTATAATTATATTAAAAGGACAAAATGTTTCATCTGAGGTTGAAACCAGCAAATTTTCTTTTTAGGTTCGTAATTGTATTTATTTTATGGGTTTTATGGGTTTAGCAGGTCAGATTAAAAGTCTAATTTCATCCCGTTTACAACATCTTAAAGGAGACCTACTGATGCTGAGTGTGTTATATTGTTTTTTGTGCATGTAAAAGGTCTTGAAAGTTAAAAAGCCAGACCAGCTCCTCAATCTCACGGATAAAAATGGTACCGATGTGCCTGAAACGGCTCCACAACATCTTGACATCACACATCACACAGAGACAAACGTTTACGTAGAGGTGAAGCTGAAGTGGAAGCCGAATACACGACAGAACTTTCCTCTTTAATCCACTGCTAAAATGCGCTTGATGGATTTTTTTGGTGCACATGCAGCAAAATAAAGTCCGAAAAAGAGACAATTTACTGAATTGCTGTATCTGTTTTCTCCGCTGCCCTCCAGCCCTTCAGGAAACGACTGAAGCTCTAATGAAACCGGACATGTTTGGATGCTTTAATGAGTTTTAGGTGAAGTGTTTCCTCCAGCCTCTTTTCACAAACATGTATTATGTTTTAATTGTATTATTAGATTATTTTTGGAGTCTTTTTTCAGATGTATCACACTGTGTCCTTCGCTGTGCCCTTTCAGGGTTTTTCCAGCGAGCTCCTCTTGATCAAACTCCCCTCAAACACACACAACGACCCCCTTTTCTCTGCCCGAGGCCCATAATGGTCCCCAGTGTTCCCACTGCTCTGTGCCCATTTTCCGCCGTGGACTCCTGCCAACCAGTTCGTCCATTAAATGAAGACGAGCAGAGCGGTCCGCTGTAGTGAAACACTGATTAACCCTCCATTGTTGTCCGGCTCGCAGGGCGACCCCAAACCTCAGCGAAGGAGACGATTGGCTGAGGTTCAAACTGTGTCGCAGGAACGTTGGTGGTTGTGTTTTAATGAGTCTGGTTCCCAGGGTAAGAACCACTCAGTCTCAAAGCCCAGTGGACAGTTGAGAACAGTGAAACGACCCTTTAATCCCACTTTTCATACATTATTTATTCAACTGTCAAAGTATTTACGTTAATTTACCCTTTTCTTTCATTTCTTCCCACGTATGAGTCACGTTTGACTGACGTTAATCCTTTAAACCAAACCTACACTTGACGACAAAAACACAGATTCTTAACGAGCTGCGTCCACGATATGAAACGGTATAAACTTCCTGTCCTCCTGAGTGGGTGCGGTCGTCCTGCTAATTAGCGTTAGCAAGCAGGGCGATGCTAATTCAGGTCTTTGCAGCTGGTTTAGAATAACAGACGCAAACATTGAAAGTAAATTTGTTCCCGTTCCTGTTTTCCTGTTTTACATGACGACGGTAAATTACAGGAAGTAATTGGAGATAAAATGTCTAAACATTGCCTCTCTTGGACTGCGGAGGAAGTGGAAAAGAAGAAGATAAGTCATATCAAAAGTGTCCAGAAGCGTCTCGGCTTCACAGAGCTCGAATGAGATGAAACATTTGTCGTTGTCGTTCGTGCATTTGTAAGCTGCAGTGACGATACGAGCATTATTATATTATTACTCTACTACTACTACTACTCCCTCGAACTGCAGACAGGAAGTGAGGACGCCTGCCGATGAGTCCAGAGTCCGTCTGAGTGTGTCTGAGTGTGTGTGAGTGTGTGTGTGTGTGTGTGTGTGTGCTGCTGTACTGTAAGTCTTTGTATCTCCGTCTGCCTTGTGGTCGATGTGTGTTATCAGTGGTGATTTCTCAGAGGTCAGTGGCGACGCTTTTGTTCTGCCTCGCTCTGACGTCACCGACCCGTCAGCTGAGTCTTTGTTACAGTTTGTGCAGCTCTGAAAATGGATCCTGTGTTCTGCAGCAGAGCTCTGAGAGGATTTACAGCAGCCAGCAAGATTAAATATTCCTACTTTTTTTTTTTTTTTTTTGCAACATGCTCGTTAATCTTAAAATGAATTCTCTCTCAGGTGACGCATCCACGCGGAGACGAGAAGCAGTCTCAGCCTGACACTGATGCTGATTTGCAGGTTTATAAGACATTAATGTTCGGACGTTTAGCTCCAGACCATGATGTCATGTTATAATCACCTCTGTGGCTCCACAGTCACCTCTGCAGGAGTGTGATTACCTCTCCCGAACAATGACAGATAACAGCCTGCGTTCCTGCAGCGTATCTGCTCTCATATGTACTGGCTTCACATTTACACTTCGTCCAGATAAGATACTGACGCTGCAGTACTTTTCCTACAGCCCCGGCGTGCACAGACAGTCTGCGAGCTCACCGACAGGATGAACCTTTGTCGTGTGCGGCTTGAGTTTCAGTGCGTGACATGTTTGCGTCTGTTTGGTGGCAACAAAGCGGCTACTGTTGTCTATGTCAGCTGAAGTTTTGTTTTCCACAAAACATTTCTGGAGCGTCACGGCTTCGCTTTCAAAATGTAAACAACCCAAATGAAAGAAAGAAAATGGCTCCTGCAGCTCGTTCGGCTCGTTCCAAGTCTCCAGAAGGATTTTATTTACACCCTTGATGTGCAGTCGTTATTAGCAGCTACGGTATCTCGATTCTGGATGTAAATAAAGACTTTTCAATTCAATTTGGAGACAACAGAATCGAGCCTGAGGAGGAGAGGTGGACTCTGTGTTTGTAACATCGATGCTGGTGTCGACCACACTCATCATCACCCTCATGTTGCTGCTGTTTGCGCCCTGGAGCAGATTCAAGAAAAGCACTTTGTTTTCTTTGTTTATAAATAACTTTCGTGTCTTTATGCAACTCTGTGTTGTATAATGATGAATAAATTAGCCTGTTAGCTGTAGTCAGGACAGAGTGTGACGATGAAAACAGCTCTTATGATCCCATTCGATGCCACAGCGTCATAAAACTACGTCTTTTGTTTTCAGTGTTTTGGTTGAGAGTCCCCCTCGTGGCAGGAGGTGCATCACACTGCTGTCTGTAACTTTTTTGCAGTCTCAGATTGTCGCCCACAAACAGCTAAAGGACGCGACAGTTCAGCCGATGTTAAAACTCTGTTAGTCAGCACGCAGACTGATTTCAAAACTTAACAGGAACTCTTCTCAGTTTCCTCGAGACTGAGGAAGTGGACTCAGCATAGTACGAGTCTGTATCTCTTGACACGATACCGTTTGCATGTTTTATCATTTTCGCCATGTTTACTTTTCGAGTTGACCTTCAGATGAAACATGTTTTACCTTTCAGACGCGTTACGTTCTGTATTTGTTGCAGGTACACAAGTAAAAATGATAAGAAACTTTACACACCTTTACAAAGTGCTTGATTCAGATTATCACAGATATTTCAGGACGACAATTAAAGAAAAGGGAAGGTAAAACAAACAAAACAAGAAAGACATTTAATTTTAGGGACTTGTAACAGTATCAACGTTAACAAACTGGTGCTGGTCGAGTCCTCGGTTTTACATGTTCACTTGAACTGAGCGACGGTTTATCAGGAGAATATAAAACCCAGCTGTGAGCCTCTGATTGGCTGCCGGTGATGTGACATGTTTAAGCGCTCGTCATTGAGGAAGTTAAAAGTCATAAAGAGGCGATTTGAGACAAGGACCCAGTGACCTGCATGTTGGCGCAGCGCCGGGCCTAATCGAGTGAACACACCGACAGTCACAGGTCAAACCGAGAGAGCTCAACCTTGTGATAAGACGACACGACGGCGGCTCCGTTTTAAAGGGCAACAGACTCGTTGGAGCTCGTAAAAACATGTCCGTCTCGCAGAACAACAGAATCCTGCACGTCTGACAGCTTTAACATCACATCTATCGTCTTTCTGTCTCAAATTTCAAACCGGTAATGAAACAAAACACTGAATATGATTTGCACTCAACTCCAACGTCCAGGCTGTCGCAGCTGAGCAGCCAAGAGTTAAATCAGATCTATATTTTCCGTGTGAGTACGTGCGGCCGACGTGTGAGTCACTGTGTCATGGGATGCGTCCAGCGAGCATCCACGGTGTTGTGCTTTCTCTCAGAAAATAGGAACGTAGAGACGAGCGCGCTGGCTAACAATAGAAACCATAGAAGAGTTTCATTCCTCCAGGAAGTCTCGAGCAGCTGGAACAAATCACACCTACACTTACTGACAGACTGTGGGGATGGTTGATGCATTTTCAATTATTAAAGGCAGCATAAAACATCATGTGTCGCTTTTAAAGAGCAGGAACTAAACAACAGGAGTGTTTCACTTTTCTGTTTGCCTTTTATAAGCCGGAAAAAAAGAGTTTAAAGGAGCAGTTTTTACATTTAAGTGTTGGGATTCCCGAAAATGTAGAATGATCCTTTTAACTTATCAACCTTCTCTTTAAAAAGGTTTGATAAAGCCACGTTTTGTTGAATATTCCCAGTCACCTTCGAATACACTGAACGATCATTGAACGCTTTATCGGTGGATCGTTTCAAACCCGGAGGGTGAAGCTTTATCCACTCTTGTTCACATAATTCTTGACAGAAACAGCAGCTTAATTACAAAAATGTACGGTAATAAACTGTGGCAGCTCTGTGAGGCGGCCCTTGGAGCTAAATGCTATAATAAACATGCTAACATTGGAAATCATTACAGTAAAAAACAATGAGACGGTTAAAAACAGGAAGAGGAAAAATTAAAAGCACACAAATAGATTATAATATTGCCAATAAGACAAAATATATATGCTAACAAGACGAGCTAAAGGAGGGTGCTGGAACAGTCTGATGCTCTGAGCCAAATGCTAACGTGCTAACAGTGATAACACTGAACATACACTCATGTTGACGTTTAGCAAGTGTTATGATAACCATGACCACCATCTTAGTTCAGCATTATATCATGCTAACATTAGCTAATTAGCACTGAAAACAAAGTTCAGCTGAGATCGCTCACAGACGTTTTTTTTACGATTCACGTCAATGTTTAACCAATCACATGCTAATCCATCTGATAGACAGGATAGAATCCCCTGAAATCATGAATGTGTGTAGCCAGTTTAATGACAGTATTGATACATGTGACCGTGTGTGTGCTTAAACACGTCCTGTATGTTATCTTACAGGTCTATATGTGTGTGGTGTTGTTGGTCCCCTCATGTATGTACAGTGTGAGTGTTAGCAGAGAGAAGAAGTTGTGTCACATTCCTGTTGGTATTGCGAGGTGCAGAGTCCATCGGTCCTGTGCTGCTGTGTGAACGTACAGCTCAGCAGGACGGCAGATGTGAAGCCGCAGGTTGGACTTGGGCCAAAACGGGCAACACTGCAGCGGCTCAGCAGCGGTGCCAGGAAACAGCTCGGACGTTTTTACACCATCAGCTCCGCACGGTTCGATTATGAATCAATGCTTATCTGGTTAATAGCTGCAGCTTTCTGTTGAGTCATGCACAAACAAAAGCAGAAGTTGGGTGCACAGTGTGAAACCGTGAAATGTCAGGTTGGACATGCAGAGTCGCTGCAGCCTTGTTTGATTATTCATTTATATGTTTCTCAGTCTTCAGCTTTATGTTGTAACAACTCTGTGATTGTAGTCTGGTTCCGTTAAGGCACTAAAACGACGTGGTTAGCGTTATGAAAAGATATGATTTTGTTGAAGATACCTGTTTTTGTCGCCACTAATACATCTGGAAAATATCCTGACTTCTCCTTAAAAATAGTTTCACGCTTAAAAACGTTGAAACGTCGTCTCGAACGGTGGTCAGACTTTCCTTGGTCGCTCGCAGTTTGGTGAGGTTTAGGAAAAGTTGCAAATGTACGTATATTACTTAAGTTACAATATGTGCGTAACTTGACACAAACAGCGGCCTTCTGTCGTCTCCTGAAGACGCCCGACTTCCTCCTTTGCTGCTGTATTAATTACTACGACCATCAGAGGTCGCCGCCCAACAAGAAACGTCAGTGTGCGTCGTAATAAGCTGCTTTCACAGTCGACCTATATCGTAGCTTTTTTTAGGATGGGACATATTCGTGTTTGTTCGCAGAAACTTAAAATGGCAACATATGTTATGAAGTATGTCAACATTCAGTGGAGCTGATCTGCATCAGACTTCACACCTCGACTGTTTGTCCCTTTATTCTACGAGGCTGTAAACACTTTTTATTGCTTCTTCGGGACAGGTCGAACAAAGAAAGTGCCGTGTAGTTCCGACTTGTTTCACTTCCTTATTGGTTTTCGGACTCGTGACCTTTTGTCCTTTTTTTAGGACTCTGGCACTTCCTGTTCAGGCTGCACAAGTGCGAAAAAGAAAAAGCTCATTTCCCCTCTTGCCTCTCGTCTTCCTCGCCCATTAGCACATTTGTGTCACAGGTTTGGAGGCTCAGGTTGGGAACAAACAGCACCGAGTCCCAGCGGGTTAGAAGAGAAGGAACAACAGCTTCCCTCTGTCCTTAAAATCCCAAACACAGCACACGTCTTGTTCAAGGTGAGGCGGACCTGGTGGTGGCGCGATGATCGGCTGCCCCCTGCAGCTCACACGGAGGTGCACCAGCCAGCACTTCCTGAAATGGAGACGTCAGCTCTAAACGTTTTCCCAGATCTCCATCGCTCTTTACATTCAACCTGAATTAAACATGACATTCAAGCTCTCACTCATCCACCTTTAGCACTCACGCTACTCCTGTGAATCTGTACATTCAGGCGTACATTAAATATTCAGTGTGAGTGGCTCTTTTTTTGGCCACATAAGAGCTTTGGAGCAAACACAAGGAAATCTCATGTATTCTTGTCGTGATGGAGGATAAATAGCTGACTTTGAAACCCACAACGGCTCCATTAAGTGACTTTTCCTGACACCGATACGATCCCCTTTCACAAAATCACGTTAGTTTTCTGCACTTTGCCTCTTTTCCTCGGCTCTGCACTCTGGGGCTCGGACTGAACTGCAGATGTAAAACGTGGGAGTGGAGACGCACAGTAATATCCGCGGGCCAAACGCAGGGCAGCTGCTGCACGGAGGAGTGAGCACGGCCCTGCTGTTGCTGTGGCAACCGGCCAAATATGGCACCACCGCCGCCGTCGCCATCGCTGTCAGGTACCACGGAGATAAAAACCAGTGATCCATTACACATCAGAAAAGGAGATAGACTTCCATTTAAATGAATTTAAATGCTGACTTGGACTGAATCTGGTATTTTACGGCAATGTTTAATGTGAGTAATAAACTTTAATGTCACATTTATGCAACAGTTTTATTGCTTTCGAAGTGAGAATATCCCCCGAAGAAGCACTTAAAGCCACACTGGCTGCCGAATGAGACTGTTTTAGTGTTAATGAAACTCTGGGATGAATTTAAAAGGAGAATTCAAACGTTTTTAACGAGGCCTGATTTGTCTGTCGTTATAACTCCACTGCAATCTGATGTTTTTTACACCTTTTTTTAACTTTAAAAATCGATTTTTCTTTGGCTTAATGCGTAATTCCTCAAGAAAATGAGATAAAATACAAAAACAAGGCCGCAGCGTGCTCCACAGCTAACGCTAGCTCGAGCTAATTCACCAACTTTTACTGACCTGCCTCCTGCGGTTGAATATAAATGGCGACACATAAAAAGATACGTTTATTATACCACATGAAAATAAAGAAGTAGCTAAATAATTATGGAGATGCTCTCATAAACTCATCCAGCTAACTAGTCTCGCTTGACGTCCAGTTTCATCCACAATATATTTGGTTCTGTCTCATCTGGACTCTCCTGGACTCGACTGGGTGATGTTATGTAAAATTCTGTCTCAACTGGAGCGTGATGTCCTTTCTCCAAATGTCTCACATCCTCTGGCTGTCAGGTCACTACACCCTAAACAGACATGAAGCTGGTTTGTTACTGGAGGGTTGCCAGTTTGAATCCCTCAGCTAGGGGAAAACTGGGAGGACGACGCTAATCTGGCAGGAAAAAAAAAAACAATGAGGTAGTCGTGAGTAAGGTGTGTGAGGGTCAGATTTAAATCTGTAAGAAAGAAAGTTGATGCTTCAAGACAGGATATTTTATGGCTGAACAACAAACTTTATTCAGCTAAGTTTACAATAACAGTGCACAGTATTTATTACCTGGAAGCTACATTACATTAATATTCCTAAATGTCACAAATGCAGCCAATAAAACATGATTTTACCGAGATGTTGCTGATTCTGGATCAGTCATTGTTGGCCGATGTTATTGCCCAGCCATCGTATCAGACATGTCTGGATTTTATGCATAAAAACATAAAAGGCAGCAGAAGACCTGAGGAGCTTTGTCAGAATTTGAATCATAATTAAAATCTCCACAGCCGTCTCTTCTCACTGACGGTACATAGATTCAGTGTTTCACAGGGCCGACCGGAGGTGAAAATGAATCTGCAGCTGTCGTCCTGAGTGTTTATCTGTCGAGGTTTCCAGCAACGTTAGTCACCATAACCACATTAACAGCAGGCAGATGGACGTCGGCCCAGAGCCAATATTTCCAGTCGGCTGGAGAGATGCTGGGAGGCTTCCCAGTAATCCCCCAGTCCTCCCCCGACCTCCACCCGAGAGAGGGCTGCTCCGATAAAACCCCCAAACACAAAAAGATTCTCTAACACGACTGGAATGTTTTCCT
>OMLP01007056.1:3074-14404 GCA_900302685.1 Spondyliosoma cantharus | reverse complement strand
TGTCAGCTTGTTTTAGGAATTCACATAGCAGAAAGCGACGCACCAATTTTTTTCAAAACAACAAGGCATGAAGGGCAAATGCTTGAGGTGTGTTCATACTCCTTCATCGCGCCACATCACACACACACACACTGAAGTCCAAGCACACACATGAAGAGGAACATGTTCCTAGATGACAGTCTCCAGTGTTGAGGGCTCAGTTTCCTTCCTCTAGCCTCTGGTCACCTGGGAGACCTAAAACAAACACCGGCTGGCGTTAGGTCATGCTTCTGCAATCACATCTACTTCCTGTGAAGTCCGAGAACAGTGTGTTAGTGCGTGTATGCGTGCGTGTGCGTGTGTGTAGCAGGTGGGGTTCTCCCCAACCTTATTTAGGAAAACACGCTGGAGGAAGAATTAGGTTTCACACACTTACTGAGTCCAACAGTACATGTTCGGCTGATGCGGACGCCTTTTTCAACTAATGGCTCACTGACTTTCTCCATCGCTCGCTCTCCCTCTAGCTGCTGTCCATAAATGTACTTTCTCAACCCCCCCAACCCTTTTCTCTCTCTCTCGCGCTCTCTCTCGCTCTCTCTCTCTCTCTCGCTCTCCTTTATTTGAGCTCAATTTGTGGTGCAGACAGCACAAATTGTAGCAATCAGATGCAATCAAGAAACAGTTAATTTGAACCCGGCGACCGATAAAACAGATTAAACTGATAAGCGGAACCTTGAGCATTCCTCAAATGCTTCACACATCAACACAGACTAATACCAGACCTTGAGGAGAACAAAGGATAATGTGTGCAAACCCCTCCTCCACCACTACATAACTACACCAAGACAAACTTGTGTCTTGTTTAATAAACATGCTAAAATGACAATGCAAGTCTTGTGCATAAAAAACAGATAAAACAGACATAAAAACTATAACATGATGCCAATAACTCCTATAACAATCACTGCTAAAACATACAACGCATATGGAGTGGTTTAAATCATTCAATTGCTGTGAAATTGCAGTCAAAAGGCAAAATAATAAGGATATATTTACATTTCTTCATAGTCAACCAACTGCAGGGCACTCTTCTTAACATGGCTGTCATTATTTGCCGTCGATGTACCTGTTATCCTGTCAGCATTCCTGCACAATGACTTTAAGTATATGTATGGATGAGTGCTGTAGGGAAGCCTTGGAGCACTACACGTAGCTCTCCAAGCTCCAACAGCCAAACTCACTCCCACCCAGGAGATCTGCTCTGGTCTCGCTCATCACTACAAAAAGGAAATGTAACATGGCAGCTTCTTGTGCATTACAACATTCAGCGGGACTAGATGCATCCCATTCTTGACCCTTCTACTTTGTGTCGACGGTGCTGATGATGATGACACTACACGGAACCGGCCACTGGTCAGCTGAGCTTATGTCACTTAGAAAAGGTGAGCTATTAGCAGAATGAAGAGATAATTTTCGTGTCTGAGCTTTTTCAGCTGTCCTCAGTTATGTAGCTGTACTCACTCACTCACTCACTCATTCTGTGTCCATCACAGGCTCTTCTAAACATGTGTAACTATTCCATTTATGTGGTTGAGCAAGATGGTAAGCTGACCAAGAAATAAAAATATTTGCATCCTGGTGGGTGACCACCACGTTCCTGGTTTGATTCAGACCACAAACCTCTGTTTGTCTGTCAGGCAACCAGCAGATAGTTACTGGTTCCAGTCAAGAAACATTCCAGGATAGACCAACTTCCAATTGTTTTCCAAAGGCTGAAAAATATCGCCATAAAAGTGTTGTTTGTGACAAAATGAATAAACGATAGAGCATGATTCCAGTCTTTGTGCTAAACTAAGCTACCCAGCTTAGTGACCTAAAGGTGGCTTCAAGGAAGCGAAAAAGCTAATTATTAATGTAGTGCTCCATATGAAATATGTATAGCCTATATAGTGCTGTGGACTACAATCCTATTCAAAACCTTTTAGATTATGATGTAACACACACATGTTTTACTTGGGTGAGCCACCCAGCTACAGCTTAACATTTAATAGGCTAATTTTATTCTTTTTATCCGGCCGAGGGAATAACAACATCCACGACCAATTAACTAGTAGATCAACTGTCAATCACACATGCTCTGCAGAGTGTTACACTCTGGTGTTACGTCCATCCTGTGAACACACTGATTCTGATTGGTTTTAACCTGTTAAATAATTAACAATGAGCTTCCTCCACATGCGGCTCACCTGCTGTTCCAATCCAAAGCCCAACTTTATAACACTTTCTGCTGACGAAGAAAGCAGATAATGTTTCTGTTTTACACCCCAAGTAATTAACAAAAATGTTTCATTGCTAAAGACAGTTAGAGAAACATTTCTGTATCCAGATCTGCATAAAAGGTTAAGGGGTCTATTCTGGGCTGAGACTTATCGTCCAAGTTTTGTGGAAACCCGTTCAGTAGTTTCTGTGCAATCCTGCGGACAAAACAACCAACCAACAAACTTGTTCCTGTGAAAACAAATCTGTCACAATGGAGCTCTTGATCTATCAACTATTAATGATTAACATAATTTAAAGTTACACAATTTCCTTTACAGACACAAATGGTCCAGTTGACTTGTTGCCAAATCAATTCTCTTTGGCTTTGGGCTTTTAAACACGTCTGCTCTCCTTTCTGCTCATCCTAAACACTTGTAAGGCTACGGTAGAATGAGTGATGTACTGGATGGGATGAAGTCTTGCACTGATGAGATTCCCTTGTGCTGTCTAAGGTGAAAACATGCAGTCACTGAAAGGAAGCAGAAAAATAAACATCGCCTGTATAGATATATGGTGCAGTCAACAAAGAGTGTGATACCAAGTGCGTGTCTGTGCATTCATGTCACACACTCTTGGCGCGGGACGGCGGCAGACGAGCTGCAGTCAGTCTCCTGGCAGACGACATGGGATCTGCGCCACACCGATGGGATTTCAGCACTTCCATTCATTTACGCGCACACCCACACACACATACATACATGCAAACAAACACACAAACACACCCGTCTACCACCTGATGATAAGGATCTGGTTGTACACAGGAAACACTCTGTAATTCAATGTTGATCCCCCCCCCCCAATCCCCTTCTCCTCTTGTCACCTCATCTTTTCTCTAACATGGGAGGCCTTCTCTTCGGCTTCTCATCGTGACATCAATACCCTGAGCAGTCAGGAGGATCCATGCATCCAAGACCTCAGGTACTCTGGAAGAGGAGGCTATGGGAGCAGGGTAGGACAATGGCGGGGACTGGTTGAGGGAAGAAAGGCTCTTTTGTGACGAGCGGTGGATGGACAAGCCCTGAAGGAAGCTGCTTCTTGTAAGATGGGTGGTTCTTGGCTCGGACCCTCTTCTCTTGTGTCCTCCTTGGAAAGGGAGCCTCTGATCCAACACACAAGCTGTGATTTATAGATTGGTTCCTCTTTGATGCCGACATCTGTTTGATATTGCCTGACGCGGGGATTAAATGAGCCAACTGGCTCTCAGGGTGGCGGCGACCCTCATCGTTGCAGAGGGATGGGAAAGCAGACACTTGCGAGCGGTGACTCAAGGGTAATTTCATGCCCCGGTGAGGGCAGGGATGAGATGATGTGAAAACATGGCCGCTTGTGAAAGGCGTTCACATGAGACGTGACCACTATGGTTTTGTGTAGGGTGCATGTGTGCGTGTGAGTTCGTCTGTTAGTGCGGGTGTGGGAGTGTGCCGTTTCTTCTCAGTGCATCAAAGAAGACACGGTAAAGGGGATGTGACACGGCAGGCCAAACTTTGTTTAATGAGTTATAATGTAATGGACCCAGTGGGCAAGAGAAGACCCACGGAGACATGAGTTATTTACACTTGGTATCCAGCCACAGTGTAGTGGCAGTGTGAGAGCAGATCGCATGCAACGAACTGATTGAGGATGAAAGTGAATCTGCTGGAGAGCCATCAGGAGTATGAGGGGGAGAGAAAGGTATGTTATGCCATGAGAGGGAGAGGATAATTGCCTCAACACAGCCTGGCCTTCGGACAGTTTAGTTTGATATGGCACCAGGGAGAATACATGCAATCAACTGACAGGGAAACAAATCTGTCAGTCCGCTCTCCGAATTCTCTTTCTCTTACTTTAAATCCATTTACAGCACAGAAAAGGCCAAACACGAATCAAAGCTTGTGCAATCGTCAAGGAATATCAACTGTAGATAGGCAGTGAAAGAAAGACAAAATGGAGAGAGGTTACTGATTTACTGCCCATCAGACAGCAGTAATGAACAGCCAGTATCCAGAGTGACAGTGAGTAGAAGAGGAAAGAAGTGGAGGAATGTGGTTGTGGTCTGCTCCTAAAAACCGCCGCTGTCAGTTTCCAATTTGGAAGGACTGAAAATGAATGAATTGCTAACAGTGACATGTCACATGATGAATCCCATCAATCCAGATTTAGCAGGCTGAAATTATTAATAGCAGTTCCAGGAAGGATCGCCATGTCATGCTCTGATGAGCACATTTTGAGAACAAAGAAGGGGAGGATTGGATGATCATTTTTTCCAATGTTGTGTAAACTTTCATTAGCAAGCAAAGTCAACAGACTGAGAAGAGTCTCCCTCCCTTCCTTCCATCCTCGCCTCTTATTTCCTCTCACCCGCTATCCGCCTGTCCCCCTAGCCTCAACACGCAACAGCCCTCTGTGTGATTTTTGGGAGTGATGGTAGGAGAGGTGGAAGGCAGGGATTCTGTGGAGGAAGGGAGGGGGCACGCAGAGTAAACTGAGCCTCCCTTGTTTTTGGCACCTTGCAGAGTGCAGTAGAAGAAGAGGCGGGCGATCAGGGAGTGAATATTGGATGAGTCAGCTGAGATTTGATGAAAGCCAAGGGGAACGGATCAAGCAGGTCATGTAAGGACACAGTAACTTCATTGTGGATTTATAAAAAGTTAGGGGAGAGAAATGGTAAAATTCACTGTAAGGTCCAGAGGAAATCTTCCTAGATCAAGGCAGTTAACCCTCATCTTATCCAGTGGGGGATTGTAGCTCCCAGCTGAGTTTCTCAAGGTCGCCAACCCTCTGCAGCGAAAAGCTTTTCTCAGAGGCAGCTGTCAATACGAACATGTTCTTACCAAACAGAAACCACTATAGCAAAACAAACAGAAGTGCAAAGGTGGTTTTGGATTAATTTCCTCGAATGGTCACTACATGCTGGGTGTTAAACTGACTAAGAATGTACTGACGTGAAAAGGAAAATCCCAAAGAATCTACAAAGCCCCGGGGTTTCAATATCAACATCACACACACACTTCAGGAGTAGCTGCAGCTGTCCACCTCCACTAAATTGATGACCGCCTTTGCTCAAATTTTTAAGAAGTTTATACACTTATAAAAAAAAGCAGGGGTTCACTTTTTACACAGCATAAACCACTTTTTTAGTATAAAAGATTAGATGCTGTTAGGATTTGCAAGACTTGGCTCAGCAGATGACAGTGATTGATTGGTTCGGAAATGTTGGAGTAAAACAGCTCAGCCACAGTCAGCTGCAGGTGTGTGTGACAAAGAACTCACATGTGAGAGAGTAGAAGATTGAACTGAAGTCAGTTTGGTCTGACAATCTCCAGCTGGAAATACTTTTCATGTAATGAGATTGACGTAATTTGATGCTTGATATTGAGCAGCTGGACTGGTATTTTCATGTCAATAGGTCTGTATTGATTGCCTCAATGATTCTCATCAGGAGCTGTTAAAGGGATGGCATGATTACTCTCTGTCTGCCTCTCAACAGCACCCAGTGGCTAGAAACCATGATGGATCACAATGTTAAAACAAAACAAATGTTAAAAGGCAGAGTTTGAATTTTGATGGACGTAAAATGTTTGAGAGAATAAAGACATTGAAGGTGCACTGTGTAGTTTTGGGTAAGGAATTTTAACCTGGAGAGAAATGTCTTCATTGACTGATTTCTAGGCCTAAACAAACTAAATAAACAAACTCTCTTTGTTTTCATGACTGAACAAACTTAATGAACAAACGTAATAAACAAACTGACCTTAAAGGACAAGTTCATACTGTTTTACTTTGTTTATATGTGGCGGACCCTGCCACCTTTCTAGCTTCAAACATCTTGTTTATTCAGTTATGGAAAAAAATAAATATTTCTGAGTTTGTATTATTGCCTCATTAATATAATATTACGTTCTGAGTTTGAATTTCTTCTCCAAAACTACACAGCGCCCCCTTTAAAGGGGCTTGTGTTTAAGGTACATATAATTGCAGATTCATTCTCAACTAATTAAATTTCCTATGTCTTCATATCTTTACTGAGTTCATCATTACAAGCTTATATTGGTTGTTAAGTGGAGGCAAGCACCTGCTCAAGCCCACAAAGTTTGACTTTGAATTCTTGTCCGGACACCAAGGTTCACATGTCATGTTGAATTACCATATAAAACAATGTCTTAGGTGTGAATATTAAACACAAGTGGGATATAAGTATGGGCACAACTTGTGTCACATACCTTGTGATTTATTGGGCTCATCTATTTGACTGCATTAAATTGTACAGGTTTAATTAATTAATCTAGCAACTACTATGCGATGTCTACAAAAAGTGCAGAAATAAAAGTTTTAGCAAACTCTGCAGCTAAAAAAAACCCAAACATATTAAAGCAGCCTGGATTTAAGGCTACTTCTGTCTAATGTCCAGAGAGAAATAAAAAGGGGGATCAGCGACAGGAAATCAAACTGTTGTGCCCACAGTAGCATGAAGCAGTCACAACCTTACATTTTATTCTGCAACCCTGTGTCGTATAATGACAAATAAATCACATAGAACATGAACCTCATTTGTTAAATACAGGCTTAGAAAAAAAGGTCTGCTTGATTAATATGAGTTCTTTTCATTTGGTTTTGAGGGACTGTACAAAAGGCTGAAGATTACAGGAAACAAACCAACCCCTTATCAGCTGAGTCACCACCAGTCAATGAGACCACGGCACCAGAACCCATACTGATGTCCTACGTCAATCCTGAAACACTTTAAACTTAACACCATGAGAATTTCCACAAGCCTTAAAAGGCAGTGGTCTATCCAAAGCTTCCTGTGCACACATTCTTTTGACACTCTTTACGATAAGTGAGCTCACTGAAGGAAAATTATGCAAAACTGGGTAAACACACATGTCCTTATGCAGTTCATATTTCCTTATCGTTAGGGGACAGAGTATTAATCAGTATGATTAGTTTTTCAGTTCTCGTAATTCTTAAAACATTATGACAAACTCATACATCATGACTACTCATACAGCCCATATCTATGCAGTCTTATCTTCATTCATTCTGTGCAGACGTCCAGGACGAATATGAATAGTGGTGTCACATGACCACATTTTTGTGGGTGTTTGGTGATAACGATGTTTTAACTCATGGTCATCGTTTCCTCACCTCAAAATTGACAGATAAGTTCCTCTTCAGGGCAATTTCATAGACCAGGCTGATCTCTGATTTGCTGGCATCGCTGCCTTCCTCAGTCTCCGCTTTTTCTTCTGGGCTCTGGAAAAGAACAAAAAAAAAAATGGTTAAAGTAGACATTACCTTCCCTGAATATTTTGACGTTGTTGAAGCATGTTATCTTAGTTTGAAAGACAGAAGCATGTTCCCAGATGTGTTGACGGCAGTGATGCTGATTTGGCAGACTCCATACAAACTCAATACCCCCGTAAAACCAGCAACACTCAATATTTTTCCGCGAGGAAAGAGTGAGTGAATTAGAGTGTCCAATTTAGAACAAGCCGTGTGCACGACTCTGGTAAAGACAAAACTAAAGAAAAGACTTTATATACTTTATCAGTAAAGTATGAAGTAAGACTTTACTTTTAAACAATTACATCAACTTCAAAAATTACAGGATCATTCATCAAGCATTCAAGTATTTAAAATTGAATTTTTAATAGAATGTTACCAAAAAAGTGTCCAACTCAGGACACATTAACATTTGATAAAAAATAACTTTTTAAGGTTAGGCTCGCTCATATAACTAGCATTACCGGTTTGCTGAACTCAAATGAGAAGTGTTGACCCATTTAAATGTAAACGAACATTATATCTGTGGAAATGGCTACATTAAAAATGCTAACTCATTTGAAATGGCATCGCCAAAGCTCGCCTGTTGGGCTCTAACAGACTGAGGTGTAAGATGATCTTGCCATAACAGTCTGGGCCAAAGCAATAATGAATCACACAAGAGATGAAGTATATTCAGTTATAGAGAACACAACATGCTTGAGGCCTAGAATGTTCTTTCATGTGTGGATATTTTTGTTATTAAGTTGGAGCAATAGTCAAATCCTATGTTTTCTTTTAGGTGACTTACCGATCAAAGACAAACATTTGAGTTTAAAGCAAGATTTTTATAACGGATGGAAGGAAATGGAAATGTATCTTTCGTCTGATTAAAAGTATGAAAAACTACAAAAAGTGTGACCCCAAAACTGTGTAATATATCAACCCGAGAATAAGACGCCTACAGGGTGGATGTCGGCCAAGCTGCTGCAACGAGAAGCCTGCCTGTTTTTTGGCTTGGCTCCTTATCTGATATGGGATTGGGAACTCAGTATCCCAGGACATGACTGGTGGTCCTCTGTCTGTACAGGACGGTCTCTAAAAAGGGGTGGTCCATTAAATATGAGAATATTTGTGTATTAGCTCTCTGCTCCAAGATAGACAAATTATTGTTCGTGAATATCAAGAACTGTCTGTGAAACAATGAGCTGATCCACCCAAAATGACTGAAGATAGTCAGTGGAAAGCACCAGCAGGTTTCACTAGGATAATCACACATTTTCCTTTAATCCAGACAGACATAAGAACATTGCTATGTTAAAAATTTCAAGACATCCTTTCCTCAATCCGCAAAATTTGCCGCCCATGAATCTATGAAGTAATTCTGGACTTAGTACCAGATGACTCAGGTTTGAGCCTTGGATTGTGTTTTTAATTACCAAGTTAGTTGTTTAAATATGGACCAGGCGGACTGAATCTGTTTGAACTGATTTCCATTCACTTCTGAATAGTCCTGCCATTGGTGCCTTCTACTTATATAGAAACCGAGTTCACGCTATAGAGATCATATCATCAGCCATAATATGAGGACCTTTTTGGTGCCAATTGTCTATGGGAAGGCAAAGTGCTGTCTCGATCTTTATCTTCTCATGTCCACCTCTTTGTCTGATTAAGTCTGAATGGCTGCGGTCTTTCCCTTTGGGCTTCTTCCCTTCTCGTGCCTCATTGTGCGATCTGATACGATGCATGATTCATACAGCGAGATCTCTTGGATTTCACGGGAAATGCGGTCACGTGGTGAGATGCACACCTACCGCACCGGGCAAAAGACCTCACATGGGCGAGGTGTGTATGTGTGTGTGCACACTGTGCTTTGTGCTGAGACATATACCCTCTTGTATTATACATGCAAGGAGATGAGTCCAAAGGGAATCATCCGTTTGAACTGCTTTCATTAGAACATGGATGTATTCATGGTTTTCATGGTTATACTCCCTCCTGCCACTATCAGTGATGTGTGTGATTAATCGTGTGAATCCCCTCTCAAGGCTGCGTTAACAAGCTGCCGGGGTGTAAGCATCTGCATGTGACTGTGGGAATGAATTAGCGTGCAAACTGAATGACCAAGCAGATATACAACCTTCCTGTGACAAAGACAAATAGAGGGCTAAATCTGACTTCCACTTATATAAGTACTAGACAGAGAGTTCTGGGGAAAAGCGTAAGCAGACGAGGAACCCATATTACACTTTGAGACATTTACTCTGACCCTGAAGGAGCTGCTGTGAATGAACAATGACTGTGGGCGAACAGAGGGCTTCACATTCACAACTGTGCTCATGGGCAATTGATTCGCTAAGAGGGCGAAAGGGTTCCAGATCAAACGATGGGAAGAAGGGGCTCCCAGTAGACAAACTAACATAAAAAACCTGATTACAAAGGTTACAGATTTAAATAGCTCTTCCTGGAAGTGCGCTTGTTTGATATCAGATATCCTAATTACCCTAATTCTAATAGTATTACCAACATCGAAACCAACTGACATGGATTTCCGAGTTTGTCAGCAGTTTCATTATATAATCTTTATTGCCTTAAGTCATGTGAAGTTGGGTGAGGTTTTTTCGTGTTTCCTTGGGTTACATATTGTTGCTCTACCGGTGTATAAACACAAGACAATTAGAGCATCACTGATATTTACCCGCGGATTTCCTGAAAATAAAGGTTTGACAGCCCATGGTGACAAGGAACACCTTTAGCCTGAGGGCGTCCACACATTTACACGGGCAAACGCGCACACACACTCGTGCGGAGACAAACATATACTGTAGACACAATGTGCCTCAATTTGTAAAGCAAGACTCAGAATCAGCAACAAACAAAGAGCACATTTATGGAGTCTGACGCCACAAGACAGCGAGTCAGGCAGGTGAGAGGAGCCAAAGCGTTTTGAATAACCATCAGCGATGCCAGGCCGTGAGGATATGGGGTAATTTGATTTCCGGTGGGAGACGATAACAACAGTTAGCAGCCATGCCTGAGGGGAAACTCTCTGGAAAGGTACAGTGACATTGTGAGTAGGTGAAAATGAAGAAAGACAAAATGAGGAGAATATGCACTCCTGCCAGGTGAAAACTAAACTGTGGGGACTGCATTAGAGTAATTAGAGCTGAGGTGGATTTGGATTCAATCTGGTTATGCATTCATCTTATGATCTGCAAAAAACAGTATAACACTTTTAACAGAGCGTCTGGGGAGCGCATCATCAGATCAGCAGCACAAATCCTTTGACATTTCATTAAGGGAATAGTGTTTCAAGCAGGAGGGGCGGGAGTAGAGAACAGTCATGTGGCGTGAAAGCAGTTGGAAGGTGACTGAAGTGCTGAAGGGATGAGGCTGCAGTGAATGGAGGACAATTTAAGTGGAGAGTGGAGTGACCTTTTATGGACAGAATGAATGACAGGACGTCAGGTTGGAAGGAAAACAGCATTGTGGGGGGGCTGGAGGTTTCATAAGGTGCAAACATGGGCAGACAGTTCCCACATTCATACATGTATAATGAAAAAGAATACGCAACAAACCGCTTCATTGTATAAAGTAACAAGGACAAGGCTGGTGAAATTTCATATTTTTCCTATTGTCTGCAAATTAATTTGAAATCCTAGAAAAAACAATGAATTGATCAAGTAGTGCTTGTGTAGAGACAATGGCTGATAGATCTTACTCCTCTGTCCAGTAGGCCTCCATTAGGGTCCAAAAATAATTAAAAAAGGATAATGAGGCACCGCTGCACT
>OMLP01007055.1:17382-45425 GCA_900302685.1 Spondyliosoma cantharus | reverse complement strand
GTTGTTCAAAAGATGTTCAAAAAAACTCTTCTATCCGTTTTCCTATATATTTCACAAATTTGTCATCTTTGTTGTAGACCTCTGCAGTTCCAAGAAACAAAATTAAGGTTTACTCCTTGAGACATCTTTAACAAAAGACAATGATAGATTACTTTACAAACATAAATTCTTGAACACAGTTTAGAGGGACGGCCAGCTCTAGGAAGAGTCCTGGTGGTTCCAAACTTCTTCCATTTACGGATGATGGAGGCCACTGTACTCATTGGGACCTTTAAAGCAGCAGAAATTTTTCTGTACCCTTCCCCAGATCTGTGCCTCGAGACAATCCTGTCTCGGAGGTCTACAGACAATTCCTTTGACTTCATGCTTGTTTTGTGGTCTGACATGCACTGTTCACTGTGGGACCTTATATAAACAGGTGTGTGCCTTTCCAAATCATGTCCAATCAACTGAATTTACCACAGATGGACTCCAATTAAGCTGTAGAAACATCTCAAGGATGATCAGTGGAAACAGAAAACACCTGAGCTCAATTTTGAGCTTGATCGCAAAGGCTGTGAATACTTATGTACAAGTGATTTCTTCGTTTTTTATTATTAATAAATTTGCAAAAATCTCAATTTTTTGAAGTTGTCATTATGGGGTATTATGTGTAGAATTTTGAGGAAAAAAATGAATTGAATCCTTTTTGGAATAAGGCTGTAACATAAAATGTGGAAGAAGTGAAGGGCTGTGAATACTTATACCGTGTGCACTAGGGATGTTACTTTTTATTCGAAGTTCGAATATTCGTTTGAATGTGGGGGGAAAAGTTCGTATTCGAATGTAATGACCTGTTTGAATTCAAAATGTACGCAAAAAAAAGCTCAACAGACTGTTTGAAGTAGTTCGCCTTGTGATCCAGCAGAGGGCGTGATTTATGTATTCGAATGTATTCGAATAAATTGCGTGTCATTCGAAATTCGTTCGAACTTGATTTTGCAATGCGAACCAGACTCCTGCTCCGGTGGTACAGGGACCGTACAGCCCTTAATAGAGGGTCCCCGACCCCGTACTCCCGGAGAACCCCACACAGAACACCACGAGGGACACGGTCAAATGCCTTCTCCAAGTCCACAAAACACATGTGAACTGGGATGTGTGAACACATTATTTACATAGCACATATGTGTGTTTTATAAAAAAAAACAGACATGGTAATCTAACTTTATACAAGTTGGGACCTTTAATAAAATAACCCTCAGAGGGAAATTACCCAAACACTACCTTCAAGCCGTCGTCCTCTTTGGGAGAAGTTTGTGACTCAGTGGGCAGGGTCTCCATCATCTGTTGGATGGCATAGCTGAGGGCATTGCCTAGCACTACCTGTGCATGGCTCTGAAGAAGCTCTGTCCCTGTTTCTAGTTCAGACAGGAACTCCTGCTGGAAGCTGTGGCCCACCAGCTGACTCTCTGGACCCAGGTGCCTCTCTGCCAGGCTGGCATTGCTGTTCTATGATTGATATGGGACAAAAACAGTGTTCAATCTGCTGTGAACTTGGGACATACTGTATTTTACTTTTGCGACTTGGTTTTGTTTTGAGGTGCTTTAAAGAATGTATTAAGAAAATACATATTTCTCACCTTGAGAGTTGAATTGATACAGGGCTGGCTTTTACCGGGGTCATCCATTAGCACAGCTCTAAAATCATTCTGAGAGAGTGCCTTCAACTTGGACAGCCTCATCTCCTTAAGCATGTGCAGACAGAAGTGCCTGACCACAAAGTACCTCTGCACCGCTGCCAACAGGTGCTCATGTTTCTTCTCTATCAACCGCCCCACTTGGCTGAGAAGAAGATCATGTTACATTATTTCCAAGTAACTCATAAAAATTGATTTAGATACTGCATAAGGCGGATATGGCCTGATAGGAGAAAGTTGTGTTGTTGTTGTTGTGACAGAGATCTTGCAGTCTCACTCACCTGTCGAGTGTGTAGCTCTGTCTGGCCACCATGGCTCTGAGGATCTTCATCTGTTGTTCACTCAGATGTTTGAGACAGGCCTGCACCAGAGCCATGTCCTCACTCCACACCTACAGAAAAAGAGTCTCATTTAGAAACAATGGAAAGTGTCTTTTACAATTAAACTTCTGCAAATTTGATTGCCATGAAACAGTGTTTAAAAATCAATGTAAAATACTTATTGATGATCTGCCAGATGGTTTCTACCTGTCCATCCTTATCTAGCTGAGCCCTTATGTCCTCCAGTTGCAGCTTAGTAGTGCACTCTGCCTGCTGCAGCTGCGCAGCCAGCTCCTGCTCAAGACCCAACCACAGCTCTTCACAGCGCTCAGCAGAGAGATTTGTCTGGGCGAGTACAGAGGTGCAAAAGACGTCCTTGGTGATCTCCCCAAGCCTCTTTGACCAGAAGGTACGGAGTTTCTGGAGAAAACATTATCGAAGAATAATAGAAAATACATTTGCAGAAGTATGAATGCAGGGATACAAAATAAAGCATTTGATCTTTTACCTTCCAGTGGTCACAGAGGGTTTCAGCCACCCTGTTGTCCTGCTGCTGCTCCAAGTCAGAAATCTGCTGCCTGTGTTTTGTCAGCAGCTCCTGGTACATCTGGAGGAAAGGTTTTAGCTCAGGTTTAGAAACCAGCAGATTTACATGCTTCCTTATGTTTTTTACATTGTCTGTGTTTTCATCTACATATATAATCATTTGGAATAGGAATGAGACTTATGAACCCAAAAGAGATGATTATGAGCCATTATGACCCATTTATCAAGTAGCAGTCAGCCCTGATCTACATATGGAGGTAAATGGAAGCACCTGACCTTGGTGAGCTGCTGTAGGTCACCATGAGCCTGTCTCAGTTCCAGGGCATGGCTCTTCTCCTTGGCCTGACTCTTCAAAAGCTTCTTCTTCTTGGACTCCATTCTGCTGCACTTGTCATTCACTAGCTCCTTTGTCTTCCTCCTGCACTCTGGAAATGGTGGATGAAATTTTGGATGAGCCAAACTACTTGAGTTTTTTCGAAATAACGGCAGGTTGTAAAGCCAGCTGGATGACACTGGCATTAATGTTCATGTGTCGGGATTGTTGCATTTTTTTTTTACAAAGGTTTATGCATTTGGGCCGAGACAAGCTAAAGTTAGTGTATCAATCTGATACGTGTCCCAAACGAGCTGCCAATGTAAATCAGCTGTCTTTCTCCAGAGAAAGTTCTTTTGTTGCTTTCATATAATAATACTGATATTGGGTTTTATTCTGATCTTGAGTGACAGCTCGTGCTCAACAGTAAACATTACTATATGTCACCCATATGTCATTTTTTTTTCAGGTAGTTGACTGAATTCCTGTGTTTTTTATTCTGAGGGACAGTCATTAACATACCACCTTTACTATTGTTTTAAATAGTTATATAATTCAATGGACTTAGAGGAACAAGCTGAGCTTTTGATTTACACATGATAATCTTGCCTTTTTTGCTATCATAGGTTAGCAGCAACATTTCTGTGTCAAGTGTGTGCTCAAAGGTGCATGAGAGTCTGGGCTGCAGTAATAGGCAAGATATTCTGTGCAGTCCTGACAGAACCTGACCTTATTTAAGACGCTGAAGAAGATTCCCAGAAAATGGTCTATTTTGAGAGACTACGTCAATTAAGTTTGAAAAGTAGGCTAGACGTTGTCCACTGCTACCTGCCACTGGAAACTAGTTGATTATAATGTCAGAGAATGACACATATATTTGGTCAGTATTTGGGTAACTGTGTTACTACACTGATTTTAAATGCCATCCAGCTTTTGGCCATCACCTTTTGATCCCAGAGTACTTTGCAGTGAATTTCCTCAAATTAAACTGAAACCATTTTCACTTCTCTTTCAGGTATCTTACCCTCAGTGCACTGTTGAAGGCCTTCGGTAAGAGTTGTCTGGACCTCTGAGAGTATCTTTTCCATGTGGCTAAACGACATGACGTCATCGCTTGTCAGTTGCTCCAGTGTTGTTGCTATCAGGCCCTGCCTCAGAGACACTTCTCGCTTTAGCAAGGCAGGTTGTGACTGAAGAAGCCCAGTCAGCTCCTCCCACCACAACAACTTCTGCTGGATCCTCTGAGAGAATTGGAACAGAACAGACATGGGTCAGCTTTTTCTTTTGCATTAACAGTTTCTCACATGATGACACTAGGGATGAGAAGCAGATCGGATGGTATGCCAACCAATAATTACTACTGCTTTTAGGCTTGGGCCTAGATTAGATATTACTGAATATTGTGATTATATCGTGATTTTTCGCATTCATATTCATATCAAACAGCTGTTATGGCATCTTCAAACTTTTATTTTGAAAAGAAAATCCATGCGTGCCAGCAGTGTCAATAAAAAAATTAAAATAAAATAATAAATAAATTAAGGAGGAGGTTAATACAGGTTAATTGGCCTGATGTAGCAGATAAGAAGAAGAACAGTTCACCAGTTTGGCAATATTTCAGATTTAAATGAGAGATAATGGTAAGCCAAGGGATTTGAATGAGGCTACTTGCTTGTTGCCTTTGCTGTGAGACAACAATATTGTCTATCGCAATATTTGAAAGGGACAATATCATGACATATAACTGCTTTACCTTTAGATCAGCTTCTTGTGTGTTCATCAGGTGGTTCTCTATCAACACAAGAGTCTGGATGTGAGAGAAAATCACATCCTGGGCTTCATCTGGAGACAAAACACTGGTCCTCTTCAGAAGATGCTGGCACAAGTCCTCCAACTGTTTGCTGAAACGCTTGGACTGTGAAGAGAAACTGACATTAGTTTTTCTTTCAGAACCGTCACTGGTCTTTTAGTCCAGAATAATTACTAATTACTTTAATTGTTATACAAGTTTCCTTATAGGTTGTTCTCTCTGATTTACCACTTGAAGGCCACGCTCAAGAAGATCTTTCTGGGCTCTCTCTATCTCCTCCAATGTACAGGGAGCATCATCATTTTTATTGCTGGCAGTGTGGCTTGTTGGAAACTGCTTCTTCAGTTCATTCAGTTCCTGAAATAAAACCATGTATTTTTCTTTGTTTTGAAATCTAAATGGCAACGTTTCTATGCATGGTCAATTAATTTTTATTTACAACAAAGAATATGAGTATGAAAAGCGGTAACAAGATCTGGCTCTACCTTTTCTTGCATTTGAAGAATATTCTTGGAGAAGTCAGCATCATTTTTGTCTTTTGGGAAACGACAGCTGAATACCATTTTCACCATTTGAAGATAAATCTTTAGCATGAAAAAATTAACACGTACAAATAAAACAACCATTTCAACTTTGACACACTATAAGAAATATTCTTGATAACTATTTTATTACTGTGTTAGAGAAGAAAGTCACAAAATTACCAGATATTTTTCTTCCTGAAGCTGGGAGCAATGTTGTTGTAAATCCTGCAGGGCCAAACAGTAAAGGCTTATCCTACCTTCAAAACTGTGGATATAACAAGAGTCTCATCACTTCCGGTACTCAGGTTTTGTACATGCTGTAAGTTTAAGGTGTATTTCTTACCCTGGTTGTGTGAGTGTCTGAGGGTGGTGGGAGACCCTGGTGAAGCTCTGGTTCTGCAGGCTCCTTGGGACCAGCGAGGAGGAGATAAACTGACTGCTGTCATCGTTGTCCTGCTCTTGGCTCAGTGACTCTCCGTCCGTGGAGGAGGATGACTCTTCGTTAGGCGTTGCTGGCAACTTGGAGTGCTCATGTAGTGATGGATTAGACGCTCCATCTGCTAAAGGCTGACAGATACATCATAGACCGGCTGATTGCAACAAACTATATGATACCTTAATGATGCTCAATCATTTGGTTACCATTTTGTATTATGCTACTACTTCTAATGAAAAGGCACTGTGACTCTGATATTGATTCATCTACGTAAGTGAGACTACAAATTATACAATACCTTATAAAATCAGGAGTGCTGTAAGGAGTCTATTAAATCATATACCTGGCAGAGGGTGTGTGGTTATTATGTAGATATGTTGTTTATTTAGGAAAGACTTACTCTGTATTTTTGGTTGATGGGATAAACCACCTTTGCTCTGGATGCAAATGCAGCCACATCACTGTTCATGGGTGACTGCTTCTTCTCCTGGACAACGAGTAAAACAGACTTAATTGGTTACTTGAAAGTTATTTAGTAAACAACAAACATGGGTAACCCTAAATGAATAATCTGGCAGTTATTTCTAAGTATTTGACATCAATATACTAGTCTAGCTGTCATGTAACTGTGACATAAGCTACAACAAGTCGCTGACAGCGTGGACCTGGTCCTGGTTGTTAAAGAAAGTAATACTTTATCATTAGTGGGGACACTTCGAGCCTCCTTTCTGCTGTTGCTGACACAGTCACTGTGGTTGTTGTCCACCTCTCCATCATCAGGTTCAAGCAGCCGCCTTGCATTGTAACCCTGTTGGCATGAGAACATACAACCAAGAATGGAACATAATGTCTCTGTCTATGAATCGTGATGAAGCTGAGGTTGAGTGTTATTCGCTCACTTGTCTCGTCAGCAGCAAGGGTTTCAGGCAGAAGACATATAGAAGAGCAGCAGCTAATATCCCTGAAAGACCTCCACACACTGTAGCCACAGTCAACAGTCCGGTGTATATGTGCAGAGACTCGGCGAAACTGACCAACACATCGGTGCTGCATCCCGCTATCGGGTCCTGCTCTGCCATTTCCCATCCAAGCCTATGGATGTTAGCATGTTGTTGCCAGCATCCAGTTAGCTAACGTTCTCCAAACTGGTCAGCTCGAAGAGAGTAAATTAGCTCCTGGCTGTTCTCGCTCAAGTTTATTACTTTACATAAATGTGTTTTTCTTATTACTAAGTTTTACATGTTAAAACATTAACAACCTACGGCGTATGACAACTTCTTCCAGTAAAACTTTTTTCCCCAAACGACAAACTTTGTGTGCATGTTAGCCAATGGGTGGACGGAAATTCAAGAGCAGGACAGAGCTGCGTCAAAACAGTAGAGCTGGCTAGATTTAGCCCGGAAGACAGATTAATTTGGCTTCAATATTAAAGCACAGTAGTATTCGCGTTGGGGAATGGCGAGATTTTCCTCCACAACAACAAATACACAAATACATACGGACAATGTAAAGAATATCCTTACTGTTCTTCTTATTTGTTGCCATATTAAGATACATTTAAGATATCTAAATTCGCTATATTGTTTTACTTTGAAAGACACAACCGGAAACACACATGCGTTCTTCGCTCCTCTTAACAGTCGTTGAGGAGTTGCCCGTTCTTCCATAGTTTTGGAAATGTTTTCCGAAGTTACACAGCAACGAATATTTTGGAGCCTGTGTTCGTGTTTAAAAACTTTGAAACGTCGGCCATAGTGTCTCCTGGAATATTACCACACGCGTAAGATGTTCTTGTGCGCCAGAAACACCGCTACTGTTGATATTTCTCGAGAAAAGGCTGAGGAAAATGTTTCCATCGCGGATTTTAACAGTGGCAACATCCAGAAACAATGCTGCCCGTTAGCTAGCGGTTCTGCCTGGTGAGGGTGGCAGACCAACTTACGAATGCTTCTGGTACACATTGTCGCGGAGACGGTCACGATATTGTCATGCATACTGAATATCCAAGTGTCATGTTTGTTTACACATCCTCTATGTGTCCGTCGGTGTCACAATGTAACCCGGCGTGATGCCGGTGTGTTGGAGTCCAGCGCTGGACATCAACCGTGTTGTGACGGTGCAGCTCAGGGTGCAGCATGGTACACAATGTTACCACCTCCTCCTTTCTCGTGGATACAGGAGGTGAGAGGCTTAATGTTAAAGACTTATTGTGTTTTCTGCATGTTAAGAACCCTGTGATGGTGTAACTTATCTGTTTTGTTTTTTTGTAACTTTCTGTCTATGTTATAAACATGTTCCTACAGCTGCACATCTCATCTCTCTTTTTTGAAACTTTTCCTGAAAATTAAGCGAGATTATGTATTCAGATGTATCCCTGCACCTTTGTATATGCATGTCAGTAGGCTGCCATTGGACAAAGCTAGTGCGTAAACGATTAACATACTAAATATGCGATACTAAATGCCTTTTCCATTGCTAGAGGCTCTCCAGTATCCATGTAATGCAACATGACCGCAATTGGAAATCACCACAGTTGACATTGCTTCAGATGGATGGTTTGTTCCTCTTAATTTTATACATCAACAATACAGTTAATAACACAACTCATATCTGTACAAAACACAGCTGCACAACTGTATGCAGACCACATACAGATGATTAAAGAAATTGTTTTACTTAAACATATATAACATACAGGCTATTATATCAAAAAATCTTTAATATACAGGTAAATACAAAATAACATAACAGTAATAATGAATTAATTTATTGTCAATGTCAGCCGTTGTAACTGTGTTTTACTCTGTTCAAACACCCTATCCCTAACCTGACAGGTACGATGAAAGTCAGTGAGCCCATGTTGTTTTCTGCAGAGCGCCCGCTCTCTTCTTCAGCTGCTGCTGGTCCATGGGGTCACTCCTTTTTCACTTCATTTAAATACCTTTCAAAGGTCTTTCACTTCCGGAGACGCAGAAGCACACTCACCAGATACAACCCGGGCCACGCTCTACCTCAGGTGTGTCTTTAATGGCTGTTCTTGGTATTTGTATGCAATAACTTTTCCTCAAGTATGCAGATGTAGTATGTGTTGCACCATGCACCTAACTGGTAAATCACTTGTTTAAGATTGTTTATTTTAGTTCAGCGTTGAAGACTTTTATGTGTAATTTCATCTTTATCTCTCATCTTTTTGGTATAATATTTTCCATGGATTTCCATGTATTTCTTTTGGTTAATTAATATATAAGAATATATAACAAACTAACTGTAGCATTATTACTTTATGTAATAAGGATTATCTTGTCGGAAAAAACGTATTATATGTAATTGTTTCTGCAGGTTCAGAGTGTGGCACCTCCGTCTGCATTTGGAGTCAAATTTTACAAGTGTGCAAAGGTACATCAACATAAATGTCTGAGTGCAGCCCATTTCATTTATTTGCATTTCACTCAAAACACGAGTTTTGATGATGAATATAACTACGTATGAAGTGATTTATACTCTTCTTGCTCTATGTTGTGGTGCCTAGGTGAAAGCTGACACTGATCCTCCTCAGCTGACATTTTTCCTGCTGATACACAACATGGGCCCAGTGGGTGGCACCAACCTGTCCCAGGTGGCTATCCGCGACTCCATTTCTGGAGTAGTGCCCCTAAAAAGTGAAGGCAAGGTGGTGGAGAGAGGCTACCAAACGTTTGCTATTGATTCACTGTCTGGTACGTCATGCAGTCAGAATGTTTTAAAAGATCATCCTATTTGAATTTTCTGCATGCTGCATCCACAATAAATAACATCATATTGATTTTACTTCTTTAGCTGGAGCCCAAGTTGTTGTCAATTATACTGCTCACATAAGGAGTCATAAAAGTCAAGTCCTGGACCTTCCAGCTTTTCTCACCTTCTCTAATGCCTCACAGGTATTGTTTCCGCTTAACTTGAAAAGAAAAGCAACTTTGCTAAACCCAGATAGCTCATCTGTTATTAATTTCATCATGTTCGTATTTGCAGTATAATAAGACCGCCATGTCTTGCGACTGTTGTTTTCCTTACTCCACAGAATGATGTCAGCATGTTTGGTCCACTGACAGCTAATCTAACCTTGAGGGTGAATTCCACTGACAGAGTAAGTTGCGGACAGTTCCATAACTGGAAACTTGCATATTTGTTTGTTGTACTGTTTTCAAGAAGTCTGATGTTTCTCCCCACCATTTTAGATTTATCCTAACCATGGGGTCCATTTTGCTGGATTTGCTGTGGGCTTATTTGTCACAATGGTGCTGCTGTCACTGGGGTTTCTGGCCATGAATCTGATAGGTCCCAGAACCAGGCTGAGCCTTCTTCAGCAAAGGGTATTTGTCCCTGTTAATCGTAATAGCAATTCATTTGTCAATTACATATGGTGATTGTTTGTGTTTAGTAATGATTTAAAAGTTTAAATATATGATAGAAGTAAATTGGGTATTTTTGTCCAACCAAACTGCAGACACCATATGACAATTTTATGTGACTATACTGTGCATATATTTTCTTACTTCAGAGAAACAGAAGTGATTCAGACCCTGAGTATGCAGACTCCAACATGAGTGAGACAGTAAAGGATGAGGCAGCATTTGAAGACAAGATGGTGGACACCATGGTGCTGGAAGACCCCCAGAACATGTATCAGGCTTTGGAGAAGTGAGTAGACCAACAAAAAAGGAATTCAGTATCTCTCCACGAGGCCTGATATCCTTCAATGAAACAAAAAAGATCAATATCCCGATCAAGAGCAAAAAAAAACAAGACTTGCTGCTTGTGGAAAAAAACAATAAATGTAATGTAATAAACTGAAATGAAGGCCTTTTAAATTAATATGTTGATTTATTTTGAGGCCAGCAAATAGCATTCACAAGAGGAACTGAATATTAAGGCGCTTCTGTATTGGCTTCAATTATTGTGGTTGTTGGTCCTGGAACTCTACTGTATGTTGCTAACCCCTGAGCTATTGTTACAAATAGGTAATCATTGTCTATTTCCCTCACAGAATATATTAGCATAATCTACTTTAACATTTTTAATATCATAAATGTCTGACAGAATTATCAAATCCACCTGGAGAAATTAATGTTGTATTTTTTATTTTTTTTTGCGACATATCTCTAGCCTTGAAATGTCTACACTGCTGCGTGCCACCAATAATCTGGAGGCCACCCGGATTCAGATCTACAAGGATGTAATGTCCTCCCTGCTGGGTGGTCTTCGGTCCCGGGGCCAGGCCAGTGCCCAGGCCCAGCAGAGATTGCTCAGTGTGCTCCATGGTCAGCTGCTTGGCATGGAGGGTCGGCTGAAGGAGGAGCGAGGGGCCCGCATGGCCGCTCTGGCTGGCCAGTGTAATCTGGAGACTCGGGAAGAAATGGAGGCAGAGCACTGCAGAGAGGCTGCTGAGAAGACCCATGCCGAGCTGCTGTGTCAACATGCAGACCAACAGGTGATGATAAATCATTTGATATTTGCATTATATTTTTTCACTTAAAAGAACATCAAAAAATAATTGTTTACAAAGGCAACAAAAAGATATATTTACCTGGAGAATAAAATATAAATTCAGAGATGATAAAAACTTTTTTTGGTGGTAGCAAACCTCAATTTATAATGTTACTAGGAGCTCCTCCAATGCAGCGTCGTCCTGGAGAAGCTGCACAAACTGAGCCAGAGTCAGCTCCAGCGCATCCTGTTGGTCCGTCATGAAGAAGCCTCGGCGAAAGTCCAGCGGGAGATCATCGAGTGGCGCCGGGTGGAGCTGCATAAGATTTTCTCTGAGGAACTGGAGGAGGCCACCAGGATGGGCGAGTTGGAGAAGAGCACAGCCAAGAGTCTTCAGCATGATTACTTTGCCTGTCAAGTGAGCGACCAAAATTGGACTATAGTCCTCCACTTTTCAGCAAACTCAATTTGTTGTGAAATACATTTTGAGACATGTCCTTCTCTTGTCTGTCCAGGATCAGCTGGAGGAGGTGCTGGATGTGGTCCTCGCTAACCAGCGCTACGTGCTTGCTGAACGACATGCGCAGAGGAAGTTCTTGGTTCACAGCCTTCACAGCCTCAACAGCCTGATCTCTGACACCTTCTCTAGCACCTCCACCAATCTGGACAGCTGGCTCACTCACATCAGGAGGTTGATGCCTCGTTACCAATCATTTAATATTTCATTGTCACACTATACAATATGAATGTGGCTAAATAAGCATCTATATGAATGTTACTTTTTAAATTTGGATTTAAGTACTTCTATTTGTGATTTGAATATATAATAGATAATATAGATTTGCTATAAATTTTAAAAGTGAACGACAGACATTTTTCTGGCACTTTATGGAAAACGTGTACATTGTATCAACCTCAGTTTTTTTTCCAGTTCACCCCTTTCTGATGTGGCGTACTTGTTTCTATCCACCAGAGGGAGCAGTTTGCCTGCAGAGCAGATTGACCAGATACAGGAGACTGCCCAGAACGAGCTAGTGATGGTGAGGCAGAGACTGGACGAGGCACTGAGCCAAGAGAGGCGAGCCATGCGCTGTGGACTGATTAAGAAGAGGCGGGAGCTGATCTCTGACATGGTTAGGAGATCATGCACGTTTAGGCTTTTAGTCCAAACACCTGCTTTTTATATCCATTGTGGACTGATGCGCCAAAACCTTTATATGCCACCTTTAATCCTGCTTTCTGTCTTCTCAAGCTGAATGTCCACAAACAGAGACAGAAGGATCTGTCGGGTCTGTCCAAGGCTCTGGAGGGAGGGTTTGATGTAGGCCAGCACCTGCACCGCTGGCAGAACTTACTAACAGCTCACAGTTTGGAGCTAGCAGAGCTCATCAACAATCTGGATGAGGAGGCTACTGCCGACATCCGCAAGGTGCCACTCTAACAGTACACATCAGGCACCTTCATGATACACATACACACCCATGTGATTGAGCTTGATTGAGGTTGTTTAACTCCCTGTTTTGATGCTCGACCTGTTCTCTAGGTGACCATGCGTGTGATCCAGGGTGCCATAACAGAAGTCAAAGCCATCCAGCCCTCTGCAACCCAGGCCCTGCTATCACTCTTGCCTCCAGGAGCACCACATTCCCTGCTCCAGGTAGAAACAGAGGCAGGACCAGGACAAACCCAGGGACAAGGAACAAGCACACTCCTACAGGGTCAGGAAAAGTTGCACCAGGAAGGAAAGGCGGCCTTACGCACCCTCAGCTGCACCAGGGAGGCTCTGCGGGACGCCATGGAGAAGGAGCTGCTGGAGCAGAGGGAGGTCAGAGTACAATGCAGGGCTTTCTTCAGGTCAGTGATATAATATTATCGGTCATTTAATTTCACAGGATTCAAATACCTAACATTCTGGATAATATGAGTCTGTACTACAAGTTCAGGTCCGACAACAAGTGGTAGTATTCTGTACTGTGTGTTTATTTGTCAGTCTTCCATTTCTCCTTCTGTCCCAGTTGTTTGTGTTCGTCCCAGTTGACTCTGTGTGAAGACGACCGGCTCAGGATGAAACTAGAGTTTCAGAAGTTTCTGTCTGTGATGGATCGCTGCTTGGTTCTGCCTCACGCTGTCTCCAGATCCAAACTCCACACTGCTCTGGCAGCTTGGAGAAAGGAGAGCGAGCAACAGATGGTGAACACATAATGACACATTATTAAATTCAGTTGTCATGTTCTATAAACCTCTGTGTGTACGATTATAAAAATTCAAAGTGGCAGACAGCAAAGCACACTGGTTCCTTGTCACACCTCCTTTGGTTGAGTATTTGTGTCATCTGTGTTATAGCTCATAGTATCCAAAATGCAGTTGGTACACTCTGAAATGCAATGAGTGAACGGTCAAGGTTATTTTGCTTTTCCAAGACATTGAAGTTTGGGCACTGAAATTGTGCAGTGAAAACACTGGAAAAAAATGCCATTTCAAAAATAAGTAAAGACAGGTTTAAAAATATATATATTTTTTTTCTTGTAAAATATGACACATAATTATTGTCCATTTCAAAAGTTATCAAATTACTGAGGCAATAATTGTTTAACAGCTAGAGATCAAAAAACTGTCTGGCTCCACTCTCCCTTTGCCCTTCTGGGAAACAAAACTATTTTCAGACTATTAAAATAAAATAGCATCGTTACAAGGAAACAGTCATCATAGTTACCTACTCCCAAATATTACAAATGCAACATAAATGACATACACATTTTAAACTAAATCGTCCAATCATTGTAACAATTAACTTAACAATTGCATTACTGTAAATATGAACGATTGATTTATCAACCTGTTAATTTTGTAAATATTCCTTCCATTTCTTGTGAAATTCATGTAATTTATTGTCTTACACATGATGTTAAATTATTGAATGCTGATTACTCAGATATCAAATAAACTGCATTTAGGCTCATACATCATGTACGTTTGTCTCTGTGCTGACTTTGATGATGGTAATACTGTTTTAGGTCTCCTAATGATACGATTGTAAAAGTAAATCAAAGGAAGGAGTCCACTTGTTCCAAACAGCAGAACATAATAGTGCATTTAATGATTTGTCAATGAATAAGAAATGTCAACCACCAGAGCAAACCACACTGAGATCAACCTCAATTGTGTGGCTGCTGGACCTGTGCACATTGTTATTCATAAATAATAAAGGGCTCCACAGAGTGGTTTCATTTGTAATCATCATAACAGCATGCTTGGAGTCTTTTCCCCAACCACCTTATGGTTATTGTGGTCTTTGCAGACAAATACGCAATCCAAGGGGAAAACCAGCGAGGCCAGACTGAAAACCGACACATCCGACCTGCTGCTTTTCCAGAAACGGCTCCAGGACAGAATCCAACTGTTTGAGAAGGAGAAAGAGATGGAGAGCAGTGTGATGGACAAAGTAAAGCTTTTTTCTCAGGGATTTCTTTCCTGCACTATTAGTCACTTTTAAGTGCAGTAAGTTACTGAAAGGCCAGAAGGGCTTTATGTGTTTGGCTCATTTAATGGCAGGAGCCATACACCTTTGAGTAAATGTGTGCTCATAAAAATAAATATATGTTCAAGTACAATGTCAGTGTCCATACTAGATGACTGAAATACATCATCCATTCTAATGTTGGCAGGTGATGGAGGAGATGCAGAGAGAGAGGGAGGAGAATCTGTGCTCTCAGGCCGACAACCTGGCCATGCAAATGGCCACCATCCACTACCAGAAGGCTGATCGGAGGACCAAAGTGTTGGAGACCTCCAGAGCAATGCTCACTCTGCACAGCCTGCTCATTCAGCAGCTCAGGGAGAGAAAGAGCCTGGAGAGACAAGACATGGCCCAGAGTATACAGAGCCACTGCCTGGTAGGCAATGTTTGACTCCCAAGTTAACCCCCCTGTGTTGCTTCCGGTTTCCTCTGAGGCTTGTCACTAAATTTTGAAGACTTTTATGAGAGTGTATATTGTCTACTTCCATAGGGCCTAGAGGAGGCAGAACAACAGCTCCAGAACGAGAGAACTGAGTTGGACGGCCTGCAGATGTCTCAGTCCAGAGTCAAGTCGAATCCAATGCAGATAGATGACTCTGATGAGGAGGAAATCGAGGAGGAGAGGCTATTTCTGGTGCAGCAGGATTGCAGGATGATGTCCATCCTCCAGGAGGCACTCTACAAGCGTGAAGAGGTCGTCACCTGGTCAGCTGCGAGGTGAGCTGTCAGATCAGTTTTATCTCAGGAGTAATGAGGAATGTTGTGGTTTAACATGGACCATTTGATTTGACAATGTTTTTTAAGGTTGCAAGAAATGACTGCCAACAATCAAGCCATGGAAGATTTAAAAGAACAAATGGGGCTCAAGAGACTTTATGCAACCTGTGACCAGGTCTGAATTAATCAAGACTCTTTTTTTCATGTTATTTTAAACACAAGTGTATTAGTGGAATGGAAAAATACAGGGACACTCGCAGTGGAAGTAGAGAAAAGCTGTGTTTATGGTCTGCTCTTCGTCTCAGGATGTGGAATTTGCATCTCGGCTGGTGAAGCAGAGTCAGGTGTCTGCAGAGGTTCTCCTGGAGGCTCTGCGTCTCCTCCTCCCCACCCTGCCCGAGAGTGAACTCCTGTCCATCACTGATGCCCTCTGCCCCAAACAGCACACTGCGTCATCATCTGCGGAGCAAGAACACTCAGGGTAAGAACCAGGTTCAGCATTCTTTAATCTAATTTACACAGCGCAGGGTCACATTAGGTGAGTGTGTTTGCCCAGGAGGGGTGATCATTTCAATTTGTGTATTTATTTATTTTTTCCCTGCATGTCACAAAAGTCAGTTCTTATTTGGGTAATACTATACTTTTTGGACTCCTACATAATATAATGATTAGTACCAAAGATTGCTCTTTTACTGAAAATAGTTGCAGAGTATCCATCCCTGGTTTAGTAAATTGATCAGTAAATTACACCAAATGATTTGTCATCAAACAAAATCTGTCTGGCTCTTCCAACTTGTAAACAAGGATTTGAGTTTAGTTTCTACGTAATGTGCATCAGCCAACAAAAGATTTTGTCATGCATTAGTTGCCTAGCTTATGTTATTTTCTTTCTGCTGCTTTTTAAAGAACAAAAAGGAAAATAACAACTTGAATACAGTGAAAACCTTGTTCCAAAGCCCGAGTTTCTGCAATTCAAGCTCTGTGGTTTGAGAAAGTAGTTTTCAGAGTGAAGTCACTGATTAAATAAAAAGCAGCGGTGAAACACAGCAGCAGACTGAAACAAACCATCTAAGCATTGTCTTAATGTTAACCCTAACAACTACAATTTGAAGTACAGAACTTAGTTCCACAAGGGTCCTTTCCCCTGAGCCAAGATGGAGAGATAAATGATTTTGCTCATCATTTAATTTCCCCCGCTTCCTGATACTGGAACACACTCGTCTGGCCCCCGCTGAGTTTGGATTACTTTACTGATGAATAATGTCTCATGCATGAGGTCTCTTTGGATTGCAGTTCTCTGGCAGAAGGACAAGCGAATGAAAATGCTTAGTTTGGAACAATGTACAAGACATGTGTTTTTCTTTTCTTTCTCAGTTCTTTTGTTACTGTGTTTTATTCGCAGAATACAGTTTACCCATTCTTTAACACAGATATAGAGTAGGCAGACATATACGAATATATATAGATAAAGATGGGGACAAAGACAATCAAATCCACCTCATACCTACCATGATCACGTAGCCATGTTTGAGAAAATGATCTGTCTTAGTTATCATTGTTTTTTACTGATTGAACTTCAGATTTTGACTGAATTCCATTTAAAAATGCAAACATCGGCTAGATTTGTCTAAAGGTTCCTCTCCTGGTATTGATTAAACCCATAGAAACGTACCTTGTTTCATAAAAAAAATACATAGATGTTTTTCCACGAAAAATAAATGTAGTTTGTGCACATCCAACTAGTCCCCGCCTCTGCCTCCACACACAGTGTCACAGCTTCGACTCTGCTCATCAAACACACAAACCTCAACGGATTTAGCAGTGTAGCTATCTGACAAACTGTTTCGTGAAACATTTGCCATAACTTTCATCCTCAACGCCCCCACGCCATATAAAACATCCTGTCAGCATTTGACACATTTCATCATGTAAATTTGTCGACTAATGTTGGCTGACATTATTGAGCACACTGCAGATTTGTTTGGATACAGTCAACCTGACAAAACAAACTGACTGGTTGACCAACATGTTGGCTCTTACTCGCGGTGTCCCCAGGATAAATGGATGGAACAGACGTCAACACAAGTTTGCGAGACCACTGCAAAGCTGAGTTTTCTCTGGAAGTTTGGCTCGCAGCGTTTTAGCTCACCACTTACCCTTTTGCAACTTTTCAGTCAAAAACATTACAAAGCTACACCTGGCTTCTCCTCTGACTTTTTTATGCTTAAACAAACAAACAAAAAAAAACTGTGTTCATTTTCATGACTGAATAAAGTGAATAAACAAGCTGACCTTAAAAGACAACAAAGTTTCATACTGTTTGACTTACTATATGTTTTACCATATATGTTTATATGTGGCAGACCCTTCCACCTTTCTAGCTTCAAACAGGGTTTGGGGAGGTTATTTTCTTCTGAGAACAGCTTGTTTATTCACTGATGGAGGAAATAAATATTTCTGAGTTTGTATTATTACCTCATTAACATTGTAAATATTACAATTCTGAGTTTGAATTTCTTCTCCAAAACTACACAGTGCCCCATTTAAAACTGTTGTTTACTTGGAATAAATCAAGTTTTAGTTATCTTAAGAAAATACCCTAAATCTTATTTCAAGTGTTTCTTTCACCCACTTCCATCCCTCCTGCTTCTTGGCATTCGTTACTTTACAGGACTTAACCTTCCCAGTGTGATCATTTTCTGTTCGCTGTCTAAAACTTTTAGGTAAGTGTGGTCAGAGGTAGAACTTTAAGATCTGGTCCACATGTAATCAAACACCAGTAACCTGTGAAATGCCTTGGATGAAGTGAGATAGCATCTGTTACCCCTACTGACAAAAATGTCCCTTTCTATTCTGCTTTTGTGAACATTGACAGACTCTGTGTTTTTAAAAATGACACATGTACAAGAAATACAAATAAACCACATCATACACATGTTGAAATATGATTTTTCCTGAAGATTTTTTTTCCTTGATTTTACAGTTGGACGTCTAAGAATGGGATTATATATTCAATCTACTTTACTTTAATGGAAAAGTTTGCAACGCTCTCCTTCTAAACCAATGAGAACTTATAACAGCGTATCAGATAGTCATGCATACTTGACCATTTTTAATCAAAGCCAAAGCAGAGATTGTATCACAACTTTATTATGAATTGATGACTCTTTGACCAGGTGTGCCGCGGGGTTGAACAAACTTCTTCCTGTCAAACTAAAAGAAGATGCGGTGCAGAAAAATATGCAGAACATGTCAAGCTGCACTGTGGAAAGAGAGAGGTGAGTGCTGCTCTGCTAGCTGCTGTATGGAGACTTGCACCATCATCAAGACTAATTTGTATTTCAGTGGTCACCAGCATCATAGACAAATCCTTTATTGATGTGTAATAGGCCTTTCATCACGGTCATGGCCGGGCTGCGGTGACCACATGCATGAGGTAAGCACTCTTACACTCCGGTCCCACTAACAACGGCTCCTTTGTCCTCCAAATCTCAGACTCCTGGAAAAGAGGCAAACTCTGATGGAAAAACTGCTCCCCAGATCCCGTCTCCTGCTTCCAAGAGATGTAGCACCACTGCTGGTCGCAGAGAAAGGAAAGGAGGACAGTTTAACTGAAGCACAGCGGCCTATTTATAAACCAAGCACAACCACACAGCAGCCCAGTGACACTGCAAAAGAACAGGTTGAGAAGAAAATGAATGAAACGTTACATGGCACAGCAGAGGAGTATGCAACGCTGGCCTCTGCCGGCACTGAGCTGAGCATCCCTGCTGCTGGAGAGAGGTTGTTTGTGTTTCGAGAGCCACCTGAATCCTGCGAGCATGTGGACGCTCCCAAGAGAAAAAGGAAAAGGAACTTCCTCAATCTGAAGAAGGCTTCAGTGGCTCCAACAAACCTACCTTGAAACAGTTTCTTTAGCAAGGTTGTTTTATATGATGATGGTACTTTCTAATGATGTATGATACAATAATAAACCAATAGTGTTGTTCTGTAGCAAAATATCCTCTGTGCCTTTAAATGTGTGTAGCATCTGGCTTTGTGTTTAAGTAAAGGCAGCTGACTTTGTTTCCAGAGCCGTTCCCTCATTTGAAATTGTTAACAGAGATTGTGATTTGTAAGGTCATAGCCACCCACCATAGAGTGTGGTTGACAGATCAGTGTTTTCAATGGTCTTGTGGTGGTCTTTATATGATGGGAAAAGTCCAATCAAGTAGAGACTTACTGAAAAGGTTACACTTTATGGATGAGTTTGGGGAATTAAACGTTGTGCCTGCAAAAGTAGTGTGTACCCTAAACATTAGTGTCCAAGACTATGTTATAATTCATCCTTTATGGTCAGGATCCACTGGTACATGAAAAGTTTAATCTTCCACGTGCAAAAGTTTAAATGAATGTAGTTTTTCACATTGCAGGAAACTGGTGACTCCAAACTCCCCTGCTGATCATTAATATGTGACTGATATTGCGCTTTTGGGAACTGACAAGCCACAAACTTGTTTGAGAAAAGCTTGCAGAATGTTTCGCAGTGTTATCAGCAGGAGCAGCCCAATCATCCCTGGTATTTGGAGCTCTCATCGACAGAGTGTTTGCTCTCCAAAACGCAGCAGCAGACAGACCCCAAATGTTTTCCTCAGCCTCTGTGCGCCTCCACGTCATCGTCACCCTCCCACCCCCCACCTCTCCATCCTTAAATCTGCAGCCAGTCCTCCTCTTTAGTACTTGAAAGTGTCCCAGCAGCTGGGAGCGGACCTGCCCGAGCAGCAGTGTGTCACAGCAGACAGACATGAGGCTGGGACTCGCAGCTGTCGTGTGTCTCTTCAGCTCCGTGCTGCTGTCGGACTGCGCGCCGCCGACCTGTTACTCCAGAGCGGTCGGCCTGAGCAAAGAAGTCATGACCCTGCTGGATAAGATCCACACGTACCACCGCACGGTAAGAGCTCAGCTGCACAGCCGCAGTCCGCGTTGACCATCTGAGACTTATGCAATGTGTTTTCTAATGACGGTGTTTTGTCGGGTTGCAGAAAACGTGTGCTGAGATTCTACCTACGATCTTCCTCGATGTGCATGTAAGTTAAAACTGGAGTAATGCTTCATGAGGGGATGAGGGGGATTTTAGGGAAAACCACTTTTCTCCCACTTGATAACCATTGTCAGTAAGTCCAGTTCGATGTTAATCATGAGCTGTGTAGTTCCAAACCACAGTCTGTTGTCTGTCCTTCTCAAAATGTCTTATAAGCCTCAAATATGGAAATGATACACCCTCTCTTTTTCAGAATAATGTGAAAATTAATATTGTTTGAAGTGTATTGTTGCACGGTGATTCATCCTAGAATATATATTTGCATGTAGAACTGAGGTTCGACTATAAAATGAATTACAAAGTGCACGAATTTTGAAGATGCCAAATATGATGTCAGTGTAACTTATGTTCTTACATGTATGGAGGACTGAAAGTGCCAAAATCAGAAATGCTTGTCAATAAATGTGAATAAATGAATGAATATGCCATAAATGAAAATGATATTATATTGAAAATAAGTGAAGCGAAAATGAATTATTATATAAAAATGATTACATTTTTATAAAACTTTATAAATTGAGGTTTCTGGTTTAATCACCATCTGTATTTAGTTATCTTTGTATTAATTCAACTGTTTTACCTTCCCATTACATTTTTCCATTGATGTCTTTATTTCTGTTTTCTCCACGCAGCATGTAATGTCATATTCATTTATTTACTGGTCATTTTATTTCTTTATTTTTTTTAATTAGTTCTGATGTGGCCGCCTTATAGCTGTCAATTAACACATTGAGAGTTGCTTTTACTCAGGTTTTACTCAAATCAAATCATGTAATTAAGCCTCTTCTTCTGAGGGGTCAAGGGTCAACATCTAGAATGTGAATAGTTCACTAAATCATTGCAGTAAATGAATAACAGGCCTCGTTTCCCACTAGTAATAACGCCAAAGGTGATGTTCCAATGTTGCCATAAAAACATGCATTTAGGAGTTATAATAAGGCATGTTAGTTAATTTTGTTCATTAGGGTTAGGGCCATTGATACTGTGATTGACAGCAAGATAGACCAATCAGATCATGTACAAGCCTCACGTAAACAATGGCCTAAACGCAGACGTTCTGAAGGGGCTGGATATACAAAATCCAGTTGACAGACAGATCCCAGTTAGATCACAGCTGTAACTTCGAGTCTCACCATGCATAGGGTGCTAACTCAATACCAATCTGATTCCAGTCAATGCAAAGAGCAGAGAAAGTGTCCTACAGTCTATATATACTGTCATGCAAAAACAATGTTTTGTTTTTTTAGAACGCGTGCATCACAACCAAGCTCCGCGACTTCCTCTACGTGGTGCTGAACCATCCTAACCAGTACTGCAGAGAGCGTCCCAGGATGGTGCTGCTGAAACGCAAAATCCAGAACTTGTACACCATCATCACCAGAATGTGTTACCGGGTAAGAACATCCGAAACATCTGCCCTGTTTTTTTTACCTTGTTTTCAGGCTTGAGTGTCTCATACATGCTCACATGTGTCCGTTTGGTTGGCAGGACCTGGTGTTTTTCACAGATGATTGTGAGGCCATTGATACTGGACACAGCAGCCCGCACTATGCAGAGGACAGGCTTCAGCTGCTGGTAGAGGATAGATGAGAAACACGCGGAGAAGATGACAGCGCATTGGTGTATTACATTCATAAGAACACATATGCAGAATGGTTAATCATGCACAATACACACCGCAGCCTGAACATGTATTAGATGCATCACAAGCAGCAAAACTCAGTTTCATGTCGTACCTAGTTGGCCCTGCACTCGCTGCAGACACATGTCAGTGGACATGTGTGGCTGCATTCCAGCAAGGAGTGCAGAACTTTCCACAGGAAATTTGCTGAATGCCAACCATGCCGAAGAAAACCTTGAAATAATAAACCAATAAGAGATGCTTGTGAGTCGGGCTTAACTCCTGCTTACTTACCAGGGCTGATCAAAGCTTCGTGTGTCATTAAGAGAAATATGTTGTGTTGCCATAACCCTTGCTCTGACTAACGTGCCTTAAAGGACCACTCTACAGCATTTTGTAAAACATGGTGGTTGGAAAATGTTGCATAAGAGATAGATGTCCCCAGCTTTTCTAGTTGTACGATGTGTTCCTTCTTCAGAGTTTTCTCACACAGAAAGTTTTACTTTTGCTTTATTGAAGAGAAGTGCTGCTTTTTGTACTGAAACTAAGTATTCGTGACCTTCAGCAGAATGGATATAAACTAAAAGAGCCATCACTGTCACAGACATATTAGAAACACGGCTGTTTCTGTGCATATTTCACGACAATCTATATATGTTTCACATTATGTAATAAAACTTCTCTATATATAGCAGCTTGTTTTATTGTCTCAAGTTATTTCCAAAGATGTCTGCCAGTTGATTCTGGGAAACTCTACACAAACTTCTGAGACCAAACTGGCTCGTATCCAGCCTGCGACTCAGCAGGATGTAAAACTTAAAACAGCAGTGAGGTTATTTCCCGTACTGATTTTCTCTCAGTGTGTGGCGGCTACTAATGAATTTTATTCTTACAGAAATAGTTTAAAGTTTTTGAATGTCGCTGCTTAGTTGTATTATCTAGTTCAGGAGTGTTTTTGAAAATGAAAATGTCGTTGATAAACTGGCTTGAACATAAACCGCAGTCTCCACTGTTGCTGTACATTCAGCAGACAAAAATACATTGAACAATTATCTCACACCGTGAGGAAATGTAGATCTGTGTTTTTTGTTTTTTTTTGTATTTCTCTTCCATTAGATCTCTGGCATGGAGCGGTTTGAGAGCAGTGTTTTGACTTGTTGAATTTGGGCACAAGCCTGCCTCTTTAATTTAATGTTTGGCTTCTGCTGCCCTCTGTTGGTCAGACTGTGATCTGCACACAGAGAGATCTTGGCTCAGCGCAATCCATCCAGACACATTCAATATCTTCTCTTTGTTTTCTGACCATTTAGACCTAAAACATTTTTAAATAAATTTGCTCCTTTTTCAAATGTTTTCTATGCATTTTGCAATGAAGACATTGTCTCCATTTTACCTGGTATCTGCTTTATTTAGTTGAATCCTGAATATTAATTGGACCCATGTTTGTCTGGTTACATGAAGCCATAAAGTAACATTTAAGTGTTGTCCAGTTGACTTGGCAGTCAAACAGCCCTGAGCACCAGCCTCACAGGCCCCGTCTATAATCCCTCTTTCCCTTGGAAGCCGTGGTGAAGGTGAAGGTGTGAATACCTGCATGAAAATTCATAGAGACTTCAGTTCCTGTTAGAGAAATAATCAAAGATCCATGGTAGGCCTGTTTGTGAATGATTTTTCAGCTGATTTTGCCTTCCTGACAACAAACAGTGCATCATCAATGGAACATGTTTTGGCAACTCACCCTCAGAACTTCATGGACCAACAGTCCTCAAAATAGCACATGATAAACGTGCAATGTGTCCGAATTATATTTGGATTCATTCAAAAATTAACAAAAGATATCAGCAGAATGTGAAGAAATAATTGTCTTGACATTATGATGTTTAGGTTTTGTGATGCACAGATATCTACTGACGTTAGCATGCCATCAAAGCTTCTGTTGTGACGGTGTAAACACAAGCACTGCCCCAGTTCCCCAAGCTCCCAGTCTGAACCACCAGCTGTCTGGCTAACTGAGCTAACTAGCTAGGGGGCAGCTAAAGTTAGCATCAGTTAGCAGTCACTCTGGTTTTGTGCTGCCCCCTATTTATTTGGTATATAGATTCTACATGTGGCCAGTTCTAACATATTGCACCTTTAACTCACAATGACGACCTGTCTTTCTTCCACACAAACAGGCATTCAACCCTCATAAATCCCACCTTGCATATTTGCTGAAGCGTCTGTCCCAGTGGGAGCCGACGTTGTTCCGCATCACTGACATGCCTTCAACAGGCTCAAGTTCCATGTCAACTCTCCGACTTTCTGATCTCAGAGGACAATTGATTTGCAAGCCGAGAGCAACACAGCAATGAACAGTACGAAGGACGGAACGAAAGTCAGAAAGTCATACAACAAACTACAACTACAACTATTCAACAAGCTAATGGCTGTTGGAACAAATGAGTGCCAGAGCCTATATGCTGTAATCCTCTTTACCTCAAAACGGGCAGTGGAAGTGTGGAAGTATGAGTGTAGCGGGTGATCAACATTCAGAAGGAATGCATGAGCCTGACTCTAGAAGAATTTGGGGCGAGCAGGGAAACACTGTGCTTCATTTGTCTTTAGTTTACATATGACTTTACTGGTGGCACAGATACCGCTCGTGCCATGTCGTAGGCCTGCAGCCTGTCACATTCAGTGATGCCGTCTGATTCACACCCCTTGTGCAGGATGTAGGAAAGTCTTTCGGTGTATTGAGGGTTGTTGGGGTAGGCTACCTGTCATGCATGCATCATACACCTGTGGAGGCTGATTCCCCACGCAATGATCATTCACTGACTGCTTTAAATCGTGCAGAGGGAGTCTGACAGTGCCCTGATCTGTCACAAGGTGGTGCTGGTTGTGTAGCTCCGTTGAGCTACATTAGAAGGTTTCACTGACAGCAATTATCATCAATTTATATTTTCTATCATTGTTAAGAGTCAAATGGAGTCAAATCTGCTGCCGTCATGTAGAAAAGCTCCAAACTATTTCCTGAGGAACAGAGAAATATATCAGTGAGAGATCAAAACACGTTACAGTCATCAGCAGTTAAGCAAGGAGTTACATAGATTTGAAAACGTGTGATTGTGTTCCAGAAGTTTAATCAGCAACTCTAGAGGTTTACCACTTCATTTTCTAAAATCAAAATAGGTTATTTGTTAGGTCACAGCATCCAGCTGTAACTGAGCCAGACCAAACTCAACCCTGCACAGAAGATTTATTTAATCTTACAACACAAACTAATCAGTGTGTAATCATTGAACAGCCTGCAGTTTGATTTGAGCCTGCACTGTGTTGCAATAAGCATGTTTGCTCTTTTCGTGCCAAGAATCGAGTCTTTGCACTTCTGAACCATCAGACCCGAACCTCTCGCTGCTGTAATTAAACCAAGCCTGCAAAAAAATGAAAATGTTTGTCAGCAGCATGGGCCTCGTGAAGACATGAGCCCGCAGAGCGCCTATAAAGCTTAATTGCTGTGCTTGTTGATCATCATTAGAGGGCCGAGGGAATATTTTCTATCATTAAGGCCGAGGAGGAGAACAGAACATTTGAACTGCATGCTGGGGCCAGCAGGTCATTCAAACAATTTGAATGTTCCGCACCAAAAAATGCTAAACGCTGCACAATAAAAACTCAGCAACAACTTCGCCGGAGGGTGACAGTAATCGTCCTCTGCTTTGTTGAAATAAACGAGCTTGTAAAGGACAGATCAGAAACCTATTTACATTAAAGCAGGGCCCATGCAGTTTGTGATTCAGTTTGGTTTATGGGGTTTTCAGGCAATTTTCCATCACATTTAGCCCTTTTTATTGCACCTTTAAAGAAATGCTGCCTCATTAGGGCCACATAATTTCCAATAGATGATTGGCACGCTCTCTTGTAGAGGTGTGTTTGGGTGCTCAGATTCAAAACTCTCACATATGAGACCAAAGCTTCCCCCTCCCCCTCAACAGTAAATGTACCTTATAAACGCACAATTGTTCCACTTATTTACACGTTGAAGTAATTAGTGAGTGAAGGGTCACCGGAGGACTTCAGACTGCTCGACGAGCTAAAGACATCTATTAACAGTTGCAATCAGCTCAGGACAGATTACTCTCATGGTGTCTCAGTGATGACTACACTGAAGTGGCCCAAGTCTGGCAGTGACCACAAACCTGTCAAGACATGTGAGGCCGACACAACAGCGCCCTCTAGTGGACAGTGCGGGCCACAACAGCACGACGCGAGGAGGCTCACAACCTCATTCTTTATTAATGAATTTGTTTGTAAGCAGCATTTTTTTTATTTTTTTATTTTATGAATAACTCAATCTTATAAACAGATAAAAATCAAGTATCGTGATAATCTGAATAACTACAATTTGTATTAATTATTTCATATATATTCTGATGATATCCATTCTCCTCCGCCTGTAGAGGCCTGTTTTGTCCTGGAACTGAAGAGTCCAACTCAATAAAGTGATTTTATCCTTCCTTTAATATAGACTTTTCCTGAGCTTGCTGCATCTCTTAGAAAAATGTAAATACTGTATTTGTCATTGCTGTAATATTTATGTAAATATCACAGCGATATAAGAATGGGAACATCTGGTTTCCTGCAGAAGGCTGGTTTTATAGGTCTTTTCTGGTGAAGGCAGCCGCAGGAAAGTGGTGATGATGGCTGCGTTTGCTGGCAACTGAACTCTGATTTATAACATCCCCGGTGCATTATTATTATTAACAGTATTTACAGCTTGTGGCTCCTCTGACTGACTGACTGACTGACTCAATCGCTCAATCACTCACTGAATCACTCCCAGCATATTGTACTTCTCAGAGGCAGGACGTTCAACTCAACACACTCTGCCATTGTTAAATAAAACCATTATTATTATTATTTGTATTATTATTATACATTATTTAAATCCAAATTGAACTATCAACCATTTGTCTGCGTCTGAACACATTTGTTGTAGCCACAGTTTTCCCTCATGTATTAATCAGGACTCAGAGTTGGCCTGATGGAAAAAAAAAAGAAAAATTCATACATGTATTTTTTTAATTTGATGGGTAATTTCATTGTAAATGTGCCTTTTATTTTCTCTTACGTTATAAAACGTTTTGGAAACAAGCACACATGACGAACGCCATGTGATGAAGGTGAAATCACAGCATCCTCACACACTGTCGAACCTTCACAGCGGAGTTTCAAAGACAGAAATATTAAATACAACATATTTATCATCGCTGTTATTTGCCTGAAAGTGTTTAAAAGGCCCAAAGCCAAACAGCTGGCCTCCACAAAGCAGTTATTAATATTCTTATAATACAGATTGATTTAGACCCGGCGTAAAGTTGAATGATAATTTAAGTTATGTGGCCTGTTTGTGTGTTTTTAAACTCGAATCTTTTTTTATCCGAAAAGAAGTCAAACTATTAGTTTTATAATGTCACCCCGGGTCTGAACAGAAGGTGGTGGTGTGGTATCTGAGAAGAACTCGTGCTCGTATATCTCATGGTTTGAAGACAATTTCTCCAGCATTTCACACGGTTAAATAAACGTGTTGAGAGTTTGGCACAGGGATAAAACCTTTTATAAAATGTTTCATTCATTACCTTGCAAAAGCGTTGTCTCATATTTAGAATAAAATGACAAACAGGCCCTCCTTAACTTTTGCAACCCGCACCAGCCGGACCGGCATGTGACATGTAATTTATTTAAATAAAAGACGAATAAAATGTGGAGACATTTATCAGCCATATTGCTTATAACAGGCGAAATTAATGCTTTAAAAAAAGGGTTCTTTCTAAATGACCTATTAGTGTTAATACATTTTCTAATGGCTCTCTTCTCTATTGACTATGTGTGGTAAAATAATTGCTTGGGTTTTCATTAATCACCAGGCATCATGAGATTGAATAATATGTGTTGGTAAATATAAATGAAGTCAGAGTATCTGTGCGTCAAAACCTCCGAGAAATAAGATGATCCTGTTTGTAATTTACTTTGAAAAT
>OMLP01007052.1:3078-22222 GCA_900302685.1 Spondyliosoma cantharus | reverse complement strand
CCAGTATGTGTCATCTGGAAGTGCTATGAGTCCGAAATATACGCTGTGAAGCTTTATTTAGCTCAAAAACAACACACATATTAAATTCCTCTTGATGGTATTAAACTCTCCACAACTTCAGCCACTTTTAAATCAAAATAAAAACTTTATTTTTCTCTGCTTTTGTGAGATTATTTTATTGAAGCTCTTATCCATCTATAACTGTGCCAATCCTTTTGTCTAGAATTAAATTTATCTTGATTTCATTTTATTCAATTTTGATTAGATTTTCTTTTCATTGTCATTTTAAATTGTTTTGATGGATTTTTATGCCTGCTGTAAAGCACTTAGCCCTTGAAATGTACAATGTGAAAGTACATCTTCGTTAAACACAGACTCTTAAATGTTTGTGACATTGTGGAAGATGAGCAAAGTTATCACAGGCAAGTGTAAATGCAGTAGACACATGCACATGAAACCAGCCACAATGCTGTTAAATTACAACCCGCTGTTTCTGTGTCCATCTGAAGCCTGTTTTCTAGTCCTTTACAGCTTCTTTCTGGTTTGTTTTCTTCGCTTTATCTTTCCACGGTGGAGAGATGTTTTCCTCATTCTTCATGCTAGGAATACACGCTCGCATATTAAGAGATCATGCTCGTTGCACTGTAGTTAGGGAGACCATGCCCCTTAAGGTGGAACCTCAAAGTCAGAAAACACTTGGGCTGTTATATACATAACATAATTGTTAAGTGAAGGTATAATAGGTTTTCTGTTGGTTTTGGGCAGCAGGGTGCAATGGAGATAGACTACCCATAATGTGTTCTCGGCTATTAGATTGATAAAATACTAAATTTAGATAATAAAGACTGGAATTTAGATTTTAAGTGGCAATAGCTGTATGAAATATAAAAGTCTAATACTCCTTTCTCAAATGTTCATTTCAAGAAGGAAATAATGTATAAATGAAGAGAAATAAACTTTAGCTCTTATTTGTTTTTAACAGATTCTACAATCTAATGTTGCGGTTCATTAACCAATAATAGAGTTCATCTAAGGTGAAAGGACTGAGATGCTGCTGCTCCGATCTGTCGAGTTCATACACTGGGGGGGGGACTCACCTGAAATTGACAGCCGTCTAAAGAGAAAATAAGAACATCAAAAAACTGTGGAGCCAGGGGACCGTCACTTAACATACACCCCCAAGTATTTCTCAATGTTTCATCACCCGCCCTGATAGGCTGACAACTGTTCTGTAACTGTGATGTGGATTTTCTGTCAGAGATTAGTTCGCAAGCGCATTACGAGTTGGTTTTGTTGAGCAAATGAACCTTTCAGAGCTGTCACATCATACTGTCACATGACACTCTAAATCAATGTTCAGTGACAGTTGAGGGAATGGATGAGATAAAGACAGCTTGAAATAAGCTACCTTTTGTGTTTACTCAATAATTTCACATTTAAGTGATGTGTTACTATAAGATCAGTTCATCTGTTCCTGTGGCACCATGAATTCACCTGCAGTGGAGTAAGAGTGCAGCTTAGCACAAGGCTTCAGGCAATTGCCAGCGGTGAAGATGACTGCAGTGTAAATGCGTAATGCCAATAAGTAGCTTAATGCGAGCCCTTATGCGTTTTGGATTATCTTTACAGTAATTGGAACTGGTTCACACCTGTTCTTATTTTACACTCCCTTACATAGGCATACGACGATTTACTAGGTTATCACATTTGACAACATTGATGGTCATGCTAATATAATAATTTCTTCTGTGACTGACAAATCTGGCACCATACAAGCCCATTTTGTTAGCTCACAGCAGGGAGCCAGAATCAGAGCATGCAGATGACCGCAGGGTGAATCGATTAGTGTCCCTGTCAGACTGATCGTGGAAGCACTGTGTACAATTGTTGCTAATTGGGGAGGCAGTTGAACATAATGCTGTTTGTTTTTTTTCCAAGCATATTCCATGATAAAGTGAGTTTAATCGTGCACCCAAGTGAAGACAATTGCTTGCATTGCCACGCATCATTTCACTCGTTCAACACACATAGTTATTTACCTTTTTGTTTTTGCTTAGGGAGGGTGTCATAAGTGCTTACTTAGGTGTAGCGGGAGATCATTATGCCTAAAGTATAGTTGAGCAATTTAAGGGTTCAGCATTATTTATTCACGGCAAGGTGAAAATTATTTTATTGTAAATTCAAAAAGCAAATAAACACTCAACCGAGGCAGGCAGCACACAAAGGAGACACGTATCTCAGGTGCTATTTGTTAGAGGTCTGCGTGGACTTGTAGTTTTAAGGCAGCAGCCACCTGCTCAAGCTGCTTTTTGTGCTGTGAGTCATTCAAAACTAATTCAGAGCCTCCCACACTTGCTGTCAGTGCTCAGAAGACAGGAGCTATGATTCATTGGCCAATGCCAAAATGTCCAAAAAGCTAATGATTTGGGTGAGGCTTTACTGTTGCCACCAGGGACAGGCTTTACAACATGACCACTCATGTTTATCATGTCTGCCAACATCTGCTGCAGGTCATGTGGGAGCTATGGATAAGCCTGCCCTAGAGCCTGACTGATATGTCGGTTGGCAGATATTATCGGACATTTTTGCCTTAAAGAGATCGGTATCAGCTGTTTTTATAAAGCAGATAAAGCATGAATAAGTTAAAATCATTATATTCACAGTGGATTTTACTGTTTCAGGGCACTGATTAAGACTGGGTATAGAACTTTAATACTCCCACCATATTGCTTTGAAAAATGTCAAATTTCAATACCTAAGGAGTTAATCTGATTAAACATTTATCAGAGAGTAAGCATGCAGCATGCTTGTTTTGGCATGAAGTTATAGTGCTGTTGATTGGCTGTCTCAAGTCATGCAGGAAAAACACTAGGTTCATCCAGAGACGGTATAATCTTTTATTAAAATGGATTTCATAAATTTGGTATCGACAAAACATAATTGTGAAACTGGCATGGAAGTCAAGGTATCAGTACTGGTATCTCATTTTTTAACAGTACCCAGCCTTAACACTGTTGTCATTTCAGACTACGTTTATGTTTAATATGTAAAATATCCCGCCTCCATTACATATCTTTGTCAGAAGTGTATGATAATCAAATCTAAGTAATCCTTGCAAAAAAATCAGCCAATATATAAATAGTGGACTTATTCTATTCTTAATGTCGTTATCTGTATCATCCACAGAAATGAAGCATCTGTCAGGCCCTGCACAGATCTCAAGTACACATACAGAAATGCTAATTTGTTATTTGATGTTATTGGCTGTGAATTGGATTACACCTCACACAAGGCAAAGTGTAGCGAGAATGTTTGTTATGCAATCACTGCAGAGAAGTTCTGATCCGTACCCACATATTGACATGATGTGCTTTCGTCTGTTTCACTAAGGCTTAATGCTGGGGTCCAATTTTTAGCCTTGGCTTTGAATATTTGTCAGGCACTGTAGAACAAATTGGGGTTGGCTTTTAGCAACTAAATGTGTATGTGAGTTATAGAGCCCTTTCCCCTCTTTGTGCTGCCTTTTTCATATTTTTATTGAGGTTGAGAAATTATTGACAGATGAACAGACAGATTAAATGTGGCTCGATCTCCTTCTGTCTCTTTTTTTCTCTCCCAACTTTCTTCTCTCTGTCTCTCTCTCTCAATTTTAATAAACGAATACACCACACAGGAGACTGTTGGACCATGAACACACATTCACACATATACAAAGGGATGATAATGACCTGTTTTATTTAAAGAATCACACATACACTATTAAAAGGTGATAGAATATTCAAGAATTTGCATGAAAAAGAGTTGCTGGCTTTTTACTCACAAATGATTACTGACGAGCCTTTGACAATGACTCTAATCTCGATATGAAGAACAGGAATCTCAAACACATGAGCACCTTCAGTGCTTTTGTACCTGAAGCCTCTTTAAATATGTGCGTCGTTAAGAATGTAGCCAGGCTTTAATGGATCATGTAATGGTCACAACAGCTGCTGTTTGCCTAAAGGAAAATACCTCTGCATTTCAGGTCTAACATCTCTGACTCCGTGAATATGTATCTCTCTCTGCTGTTATTGACATATGTAAATGGCTTCTAAGTGGTTCCCATGGGTTGTTGGTTTACTTCAGCAGCACCAGGAGTGAGAGGGCGTTAGTTGTTGACTTTATATTGACTTTTCATTTTGCAGGCCCACTGACTGAGTTTTATTTTCTCAGCATACAACATCTCTCCGTCCAGTGTAAGATAATGGCATTTGTAGCATTATCCAATTATTATGCTTCCATCTTTTTGGAGCAATCAAGTGCAGGTATGGTGGTGCAGTGAATTATTGTCATCGTAGTTGCTTTAGGAGCTTGGCAGCATTAAATGGTGATTGTTTGAATGCTATGCATTAATGCACATGAAAGAAAGTGAAATAAATATTGTATTTATATTCCCATAATGGAGATTATTTTCTATCTCCACAGGCCACAGATCCAGATGTAGGAGTGAACGGCCAGGTCCGCTACCGGATTGTAAATCATCCTGACTTGTTTATAATCAGTGCTAACGGCAGCATCTACACAAGAGTGCCTCTTGACCGTGAGCTAAAGAGCCAGTATGACCTGGTGGTAGAGGCATCAGATGGGGCAGTGGATCCACGACGAACCATGTTGACCCTCTCAGTCCAGGTGACGGATATCGATGACAACAGCCCAGTCTTCTCCCAGGAAACTTACTTGGTGAACGTACCTGAAAACAGCCCGGTGGGAACTGTGGTCCTGAAGCTAAGCGTAAGTACTTATATGCATGTGTTTATTGGTTGTTTTTCTCCCTCTCTCCATCCCTTTACGTGTCCTGTCTCCCTTTATATAACGCAGCAGGGGTACTTGACACAAGAGTTGTAGCAGGCTTTTAGCATCTTTTAACTTCAAGTGCAGGCAATTTAGTGTTTTTACTGTCAAATGCTTCCAGACGGAAACATTTATACAGACAGAAACATACACGGTGTTATATTCACAGCAGAAGGATCTTTTTTTTTTATAATGACAGCTCTTACAGAATGAGACTTAACGCTAGATGTTTCAAGTTTTAATCGGACTGTAGTGGTCATGACAGACATTAACGCAATGAAAAACTGTTCAACTCGGTGGAATCTGTCTTTGGGTAGATTCAATGCCGTCACACATCCACGCGTGTGTCTGCACTGAAGTGAAGTATAAGGGAACCATGCAGGGCAAACCCCAGAATGGAGGGACAAGCTATTGCTGGCATATTGTGAGTGACAGCTCCCACAGAGGAGTAAAGCAAGTGGGGAAGGTGAGAAGCAGGAAGGTGAGGGGTTGAGGGTGAGGGCTGTGAGTGACAGTGGCACTGTGACACCATTAATCTCCCAGACAACGTCAGCTCCACCCTAAATGAGGTGGCTGGCAAAACGCCAGAAAAAATCACTTGCAAGAGCAAAAGATGGGGGCCTTAGAAAATTAAGTGACTGGGTTGGGTGACTGGAAATCGTGAAGGTCCTTCTGCTAACATCTTGCTTTTGTCTTAAATGTAAATGGCTACAATCTGCATCTGATCGGATTTCATGGAAACAAAACACCTAGGTGGACGTGCTAATTTTCGCCCATTTTCATATGCGACGTTCATTGACCTAATGGTGATTTAATTGGCTGATTGTAGCCTATCTGAGAATAATCGTTGTTGGCCAAAAGTTGGCCTATAGATGCCAATGTTAGCACGTTTATTTTTCTAATGAAATTCAGGGAATATGACTTGGTTTTCCTTAGAAATGATGCCCATACGCTTTTTATCCAGTTGAGTGTGCATCCTTACTCAGGAGAGTCTCTCAGTCACGCTCACCATACTGTTTGCTATGGTGGGGACCGGAGCTGAGCTGAGCTGAGCTGAGTTTAACATCCCCATCCTTTACTCTTCTGCAACAGCTGTAGTTTCACTCTTACTGGTCATAGTTTCACTTTATCATATAATGTTAACCTTATGACTGAGCACATTAAGGCTAGCAGCACTGTTTTTTTTTGTTTTGTTTTTATTGGATTAATTTCATAATGTAATTCCATCTACTACCAATAGCAGAGGTGTTGGTAATTTTCTGACTGTTAATGACAAATTAAGCAAGAAAAAGAAAATGTGTATTAACATTTAGAGAGCATCAGAGAGGTGCAGTTCAAATAATATTTTGCCTTTTGCCTTTACTTATTATGTTGTTATACACCTACCCATTACCTAAATATAAAGAAAATAATAAATTCATCATTTGTTAATGTAAGCTAAATTCATGTAGACATGCCATGCAGTCAGAAAAAAGCTTAACGTCTGAGTTCCAAAATGCCCCACATAATTTTAGCTCCAGCACTGGCCCCAAAAAATCCATATCGGTCTGGCCCTAATGTTGTTGATTAGGAGTTTTTTGAATGAGTTTACTGTCTTCCGGATGTAGTCTGATGAGTTATATGATCTGCTGCTGTCTACATGTCCTGTTTTTCTGGCATGTTTGTGATTACGAACATGACCAAAAAAAAGAGGCAAAGTCCTCCCCCTGCAATGGCAATGTGTGTGTGTGTGTGTGTGTGTGTGTGTTTCAGCATCCGTATGTATCTTATCATCTCATACTGCAAGAGCTGTTGAGCCAATGAGTTGTGCTTTTATGCATTGAGGACCAACTTAAGCTTTCATTGGTGGTTTAATTTAATCATAACCAATAAATGATTGATGTCAGTAACCCCTGCAGCATAGAAACGCAGAATTAAAATAGAAACATTAATATTCATTGTCCACAGCCACAATGCTCATATCTCTGCATATGTTTAATTTTGAAAATATAGGCGCCGCTTCCTCTTTCTGCTTCAGCACATGTCCTCTGTTGTCTTTATCGTCCTGTTATTATTCTACCTGTACAACCTTCTCCTTGTCCTTCTCATAGGCGGTGGACTCGGATCTCTTTTCCAATGTCACGTATCGGATCAAGACTGAATCGGCCAGACAGCTGTTTTCTCTGAACCCTCTCACCGGGGAGTTGGCTGTGCTGCAGACTCTGGACTTTGAGGACCTGGCAGCTATGGGCATGGGGGCCTCTTTCACTTTCCAGGTGGAAGCCGTCGACCAAGGAGGCATCGTGCCCCCAGGGCAAGCTACCGTCACGGTCCGCATCACGGTAAGAGCCCCCGGACAGTCAGTCTGTCTCAACCTCTCAGTGGTCTTTTCTCTTTCCATCTATCCTCATTGTCCCTCAGGAGCGGCACCACTGGCATTGAATATGTGGTGAGTCATTAGCAGGGTTTTACAATAATAGAGCAGGGACTTATTGTACGGTACTGCACCTGCGCTTCTTTTATTATATGAAATTCAATGTTGTGCAGCATGAAAGCTGAGTACATCTTCTTTTGTAAAGCACATTTTGACCTCTTGACCTGATTGTCCTCTACACATCAGCAGGACAAAGACACTTTGATGGAAAGGTGTTTCTGTCTGCGCACTGTGCTGTCCTCGATCTGAATGACTCATTAGCTTTGTGACAGCAATTATGTTACAACCTTTCAAGAGATTAACAGCTGAATCCCAACGAAAGGATTAGACGCCTTGTGTTGTGATATTCATGTGCGTGTGTGTTTGTGTGTGTTAATAGCTGTGTGTTTTTGCTCTGTGAGTAATTCTGTGCCTCAAAATCTTCACATCCACAGTATGAATACAGTCCACCCCTAGTGACGTCTCAAAGTCGACAGAATTAAGCTGTCTATATATCGCACTGAATGGGAGGAAGCGCATAAGCTTATTCAAGCAGGCTCGCCGCATGCTCAGACAAGGAATGAGCGTAATGGATTCACACTGGCTTCTCGGGAACTAGATACGGAACTGATTCCACCTCCTTTTTCATATTACACCTCCATTTGAGGTTGCTCGTGATTGATTTTCCCTTGTACTGTTTTGTTTTGTTGTTTTTTGTTGTCTCTTTCGTCTGATGTTTGCAGTGATGGATTGAAAGTCCTGGATAAATCTCTCCAACTTTTTCTTCAATTCTTGTACTCCTTGATGCCCTGTGTGTGTGTTTGTCTGTATGTCTATATGCATGGATAGAGAAACCGAACTGTATGCGTGTGTACGCACATGCATGTTTCAAGCAAAACACTAATGTGTTTTTGCAACTTGCGGCACGAGGATAAGACTTGTTCAAAGTAAGAACTGGATCATAGATTTTCTGCTAGGAAACACTAACCCATGTATAGATCAAAGTGAGGCTGCCCTCCACTACTGAGTTTATAGAACACATACTGTTGCCCATGGCTCAGTCAAAACAGTGGAAAGTAGAGAGTGAAGTCAAAAGAAAGGAAGATCGGGCTCCAGCAGTTACACTACAGAGTTAAGCTATTCCTGAGAGATATGTGAAGGGCTTACTGAGTTTGCATTCTCACAAAGCAAGGCAGGGGTTGCACGGTTAACAAGATTTCATTTCTTCGCAGGCCATAAAGTGGTAGAGCTCAACTGTGCGTTATTTACAGGGAGGAGGTGATTAAAGGCAGTGTGAAGCATTGGGAGCACGATATCAGTGAATCCCAACAAAACGGTTTGATCCCCAAAAGCACCAGTGTTAGGATTATTGTTATTTATTTGTCATATACTACATCATTTAATCGTAACCTGTCAGCTTTCTAATACAATTTGGTGTTGTAGGACATCATCTTTGTGTGGTTATTGTTTAATGTAAGTAATTAGAAAAACTTACAGCTAACCACCAAGTCCAAGCCAGAAAAGAAAAACTGAAAGCTGTATTTAGGTCCAAAAAAAAAGACTATCATAAGACTTCTCCCTCGTTAAACATTCCAGAACATATGTATATATATGCAAATCTGTATTCATTTCAAAGTTTACTGCTACACAAAATGTCTCCTACAGACAGTGTAAAGTGTAAAGTGTTTGTGTGTGTGTGTGTGTGTGTGTGTGTGTGTATTTATATGTTCACTGAAGGCTTCAGGTTTTTCACATCACACTTGAAACCTCTTAAACACTCCTTAAAACCCAATTTTGAATGAGCGCAGAGCAAATTTACACTTTCAGCAATGAATGGGAAAACAGCCTTCTAGTATCAAGCTGTGCACATTCATCACTCTCCACAGTGGAGCTCAAACATTCAACAAAAAGATGAAAAACATACTCTTAAGAGGAGACGAACTCATGGACAATTATCTTGACAATTATTACATGTACAGTATATTAATTGTAGCCATTCAAAGCAATTGGCTTTCTATTCCCATCCAATCTTATTTGGAAAAGACTATACGCTCACCTACCTCCCTTACAGGTACTGTAGAGTGGAGAAGATAAAACAAAGAAAAATACATTAATCATGAAACATTAAAGTTCACAGCAGCATCAGCAGTCTTACAATTCCACCACAATTTAATTGAATGCCGTGTTTCTTACTGATAAGTTAACACATGGATTTACAGAAAGTAACTTATATGTTCTTTGTATGTTCAGATTTTTGGTGTGTTATACTTCAAAGCATTGTAATTTAGAATATGAATGGACTTGTGTCATCTGTGATGGTGTGATTATAGTAAATGTTTACATGTAATCACATTCTTTTCTGATGTTCTTAAAGTGCACAGACAAAGCCTCGGGCATGGTTAATTACTGCAGTGGGAACATTTGCCTGAATCCACAGAACGTTTCTGAAAGTGTTCGCTGATTCAAACAAAGCACCAGCTGCAGAATCTGCACTACTATTATGAAACAGGACTATTTCAGAATGCGTACAGCATCAGCAGTAGAATACACTGAAATCAATATATCTCCAATACATAACTGATACGTCTACATTTATGATATCTCTTTGTTTTTAGGACATGAATGACTTCTCCCCTGTGTTTACCCAAGACCTGTATAAGGGCATGGTGGCACCCAATGCAGAGAAAGGAACCGTCATCACAGCTGTTTTTGCTGAGGACCAAGACCCTCCAGTGAGTATAGGAAAAAGATGTCTGTCGTTGAAATACGCAGTGTGTACAACATTGATGGATAAACTTCAAAGCACAAAGAGCATGTTGACTTTATCTGTGTCTTTAATAAAGCAGCAGAGATAAAAGCCTCGCTTGATGATTTTTTACCTCCTAGCTACATGTTGCTCTCAGAACATCAGCCAATTTCAACTGTAGCATTTGATACGATGCATTTTTAAAGATGTTTTCAAAGCTCAGATGCTCTCATTAGAGCTACAGTGGCGTGTGTATTTACTGTAAGGGTGTCTTGTTTAGCATCTTCACTTGTGTGAGTCATGCACCAGTTGCCTCAGATGTAGATATGTTTCCTCAGACTGCTTCCTTCCACCTTACCATATCTGCACAGGTTCTCCTGGGACTGGAGCTATGAAGATTTTTCTTTTTCTTTCTTTTTTTTCCCCTTTTCTTTTGAGGGGAAAATCTGCAAACCAAGGAACAAAATTACACAATGCAGAAGAGAAATTGTGACATCCTTTTGAGATGAGAAAATGTATGACTAAGAGGAGGCAACACAGGAGCAATGGAAAACTTTTTTTTTCTGGGGAAACCAGATGATGTGATTTTTTGTAGTATTAATTGAATCTGTCAGTAGGATGTATATTTAAAGGTGCAATGTGGAAAAATTGGCGACCTGTTGAACATTGCTCCAAAGAAATAGGGGGCAGCATATCACCAGAGTAACCACCAACTGCTGCTCCCTGTACTACTTTGCTGTAACTGCCATTGACTCAAGCTACTTGCTGCTATAAGCTTGTTAGCTCAGTAAGCGATGCAGTTAGTCACCCTTTTATCAGACAGAGTCTGGTCAGACTGAGATCTCAGGTCTACTGGGCTCAGAATTGAACATGGCTGGACATCATATTGGGACCAAGCACAGCTTGGGGAGAATGAGGATACAGTATAGAGCCAATTTACAGAGGCTCCAACAAGGATTTGTTCTCTTGGAACCACATAGTGAAATTGCTGCTCACATACATTTCCCAGCTGAAAGTGCAGGGACAAAACTATCAGATTATGGCCCTGAAATTCATCCATCCATTTTCTTCCGCATATCCGGGGCCGGGTCGCGGGGGCAGCTGTCTGAGCAGGGACACCCAGACTTCCCTCTCCCCGGCCACTTCCTCCAGCTCCTCTGGGAGGAGGCATTCCCCGGCCAGCCGGGTGACACAGTCACTCCAGCGTGTCTTGGGTTTTCCTCTGGGTTTCCTCTCTGTGGGGCATGCCAGGAACACCTCCCAAGGGAGGCGTCCAGGTGGCATCCGATAGAGATGCCCGAGCCACCTCAGCTGGCTCCTCTCAATGTGGAGGAGCAGCGGCTCTACTCCGAGCTCCTCCCGAGTGACAGAACTCCTCACCCTATCTCTAAGCGCCCCGCCACTCTGCGGAGGAAACTCATTTTGGCCGCTTGTATCCGGGATCTTATTTTTTTGGTAACGACCCAAAGTTCATGACCATAGGTGAGGGTAGGAATGTAGATTGACTGGTAAATCGAGAGCTTCGCCTTTTGGCTCAGCTCTCTCTTCACCACGACAGACCGATACAACGACCGCATTACTGTAGCCGCTGCACCGATCCGCCTGTCAATCTCGCGCTCCATCCTTCCCTCACTCGTGAACAAGACCCCAAGATCCTTGAACTGCTCCACTTGAGGCAGAAACTCTCCCCCAACCCGGAGGGAGCAAGCCACCTTTTTCCGGTCGAGAACCATGGCCTCAGACTTGGAGGTGATGATTCTCATCCCAGCTGCTTCACACTCAGCTGCAAACCGCTCCAGGACATGTTGGAGGTCCTGGCTCGAAGGAGCCAACAAGACAACATCGTCTGCGAAAAGCAGAGATGAAATCCAGTGGCTCCTGAACCAGACCCCCTTCGGCCCCTGACTGCATCTAGAATTTCTGTCCATCAAAATAATGAATAGAACCGGTGACAAAGGGCAGCCCTGCTGGAGTCCAACATGCACCGGGAACAGGTCTGACTTCCTGCCGGCAATGCGAACCAGGCTCCTGCTCCGGTCATACAGGGACCGCACAGCCCTTAGCAGAGGGCCCCCGACCCCATACTCCCGAAGCACCTCCCACAGAATGTCACGAGGGACACGGTCAAACTCCCATGAACCCTTGAGCACCCTGCGGAGGGTATAGAGCTGGTCGAGTGTTCCACGGCCAGGACGAAAACCGCATTGTTCCTCCTGAATCTGAGGTTCGACTATCGGCCAAATTCTCCTCTCCAGTACCCTGGAATAGACTTTCCCAGGGAGGCTGAGGAGTGTGATCCCCCGATAGTTGGAACACACCCTCCGGTCCCCCTTTTTGAATAGAAGGACCACCACCCCGGTCTGCCAGTCCAGAGGCACTGTCCCCGACTGCCACGTGATGTTGTAGAGAAGTGTCAACCAAGACAGCCCCACAACATCCAGAGACTTGAGGTACTCAGGACAGAATTTCCTCGAGGCCGACCGGTAGTCCTCCTCCATGGCCTCCACGAACTTTTCCCAGACCCGAGCCTTTGCTACCGCGACCGCCCACACTGCCGCACGCTTGGCCTGCCGGTACCCGTCAGCTGCCTCAGGAGTCCCCCGAGCCAACCAGGCTCGATAGGACTCCTTCTTCAGCTTGACAGCATCCCTTGCTTCTGGTGTCCACCACCGGGTTCGGGGATTGCCGACCATGACAAGCACTGGAGACCTTACGGCCACAGCTTCGAACAGCCGCGTCAACAATGGAAATGGAGAGCATGGTCCATTCAGACTCAATGTCCCCAGCCTCCCTCGGGATCTGGTCAGAGCTCTCCCGGAGGTGGGAGCTGAAGACCTCCCTGACAGAGGGGTCTGCCAAGTCTGTCCAGCTTCCTCCCCTGCCAGCGGATCCAACTCACCACCAGGTGGTGATCAGTTGACAGCTCAGCCCCTCTCTTCACCCGAGTGTCCAAGACATACGGCCGGAGGTCAGATGACACGACCACGTAGTTGATCATTGACCTCCGGCCTGGGTATCCTGGTGCTACGTGCACTGATGGACACCATTATGCTCGAACATGGTGTTCGTTATAGACAACAACAGAACACCACTTGGGTTCAGATCAGGGAGGCCGTTCATCCCAGTCACACTCCTCCAGCTAACACTGTCCACGTGAGCTTTGAAGTCCCCCAGTAGAACGACGGAGTCCTCGGTTGGATCACTCTCCAGTACCCCTCCCAGGAACTCCAAGAAGGCCGGGTACTCTGTACTGCTGTTCGGCTCATAGGCCGAAACAACTCTGAGAGACCTATCCCCGACCCGAAGGCGCAGGGGATAGGACCCTCTCGTTCACCGGGGAAAACTCCAACACATGGCGACTGAGCTGGGGAGCTATGAGCAAGCCCACACCAGCTCGCTGCCTCTCATCGCGGGCAACTCCAGAGTAGAAGAGAGTCCAGCCTCTCTCAAAGAGTTGGGTTCCAGAGCCCAGACTGTGCGTGGAGGTGAGCCCAACTATCTCTAGCCGGTAGTGGCCCCCGCCCACGACCGCCACCCAAATCACACCGCACCAGCCCCTTCTGAACCCTCCTGTGGGTGGTGAGGGTGGGCCCACGTCTCTCCTTCGGGCGATCATGTTGATCATTTTAGTTTATTTTAAACTAGAATTCTGGCCATTTTTTATAAATTGCACCCTTTGAGATGATCTTGAGAATGTTTGGTTCCACGTCTTTCACCTCAGCTGAACCTCTTTTATTGGCAGTTCCACTCACCTTAATATTTTATTGCACTTGGTGAGTGAGTCAGCACTCTACTTGCTCACATCCTATCTGTATAAGATACCAAGTTTTTTTTTTTTTCCCCCTGTTCTTTTTGGAGACTCCACCAAACTACCCTTTCTCGTGTGACAAATCAAGTCCTTTATTTTCCATGTGGAAAAAAGGGAATAATAATCCCCCAGGGATTTACCTGCCTTGAATTTATAGCCTGCAGCTTTGAATGTGTTGCACTTGATGTTTGTTATTTAGTGTCTCTCCTGCTGGTTAGAGGTCTCAGCAGGACTGGGTGAACTTGTGTACTCTCTGCAGCACATAACCGCTGAGGGATATGGAGACTCTGCCTCCTCCTGCTTTTTCCACTCCACTTTGCTACCTTTACAGCTCTAAAACTGAACTTTATCCCATTCATGCAAGATGCAACATTCTTATAGGTCTTATAATCTTGTACAGTAGAACATTTTCAGCAGTGCTTGTCTAGGAAGGAAATCAGCATTGTGTTACCATGAGTACAAAGGCAGTGAGTGAGACGGGGGAGTCTGACAGACAGAGGGATTAGATTTCCTAACAGGAGCAGACTAACCCAGTCTCTTATTGACCTCGATTCAGGAGCTCAAAGCACTTTATTGACAGGATGCCTGTCATATACACCTCTGATGGAATAGAGCTTAGTCAAGTGCCTGCTGGAAAAACAAACAACAAAAACACAGAAAACATTCTTTCTCTCTATCTATCATAGGGGCACTTCAACACCTGCACACACGAAGAAAGGAAGAAAGGCTTTCTTGCTCGTAGTCATGATGCAACAAACTTGAGCTGTGCCTCTTTTGTCCGATGGTTATAATGGTGTAAATAGTATTACTGCTCCTACTCTTATTTTGTGGAAAATAATGCATAACGACTATCAACTTTGGGAGAAGCGTTTTTCATGACTGCCACTCAAACCCATAACGTCAGTGTTAATTTCACCCTGAATGAGAGAGAAGTTCACCATGTAGACAGACGTTCCAGTATGTAGCTTCTTTTCCTTTTGCACAAGATGTAAAAAAGTCTTTCATTTGTGAGTGTTCATCACTGTAGAGGAAGTTTACTATTCAAGTCCGGCATTAATCATTGCACAGTCTCACCAGATCAAGTTGTATTAACTTGTTGGCTCTGCTGTTTTACACTCTCAGCTGCTTGAGCCTTCCTGTTGTGTTGCATGTGTCTGTGAAGCATCATTCAGTTCTTCTGAGCTTGTTCGTTAATTCATGAACTGCTATTTCATCCTAAGGAGACTTGCATTCTTATAAAATAACTGCAAGCACAACATTAAGTACATTTGAACATAATCTGTGTTTTATATTTGGCTCTAGGTTGCAATAATCTTTTGTTGATGCCAAATTACTTTGTGATCGAAGTAGAATGTCAGACATGGAAAGGTGTCGTTCAACTGAAAATGTATGGAGACAAGCAAAGGTTTCTGATCTGGTATTCTAGGACTAAGTTAGAAATATTGTATAGGTTTCAAAAGGCAAACTAATGATACAAGTGGGAAGAAGAACTGGAGGCTGGATGCTGTTACTAAGTTGCCTGCACTGTATGTGTAGCCTTGAGCAAAGCACTTGCTGTCACTGTGAAGGTCTCGCTACTGAAGCTTCAGTATTAGATTCTTCTCTGGCAGGTGTTTTTTTATTAATGATCCCATCCTGACATCTTTTCCATTACATGTTTGAAAACAATTTGAAGAGCTTTTAGAGATGAGGCCCTTTTTTTTCTGAAATCCCCTAAGTGAATTCACTCCGATAGTTTTGTAACCTCTTAAAGACACATTTGTGTGAGTAAGCCTCCCGAGGGATCCGCTGCTACTGCAGGATTTACCTCTCTCTAGCCCCAGGTTTTTAACCGGTCCCAGGGGAGCCAAAATCAGTTCAGGCAGGCGAGCACAGCTTCAAAAAAAGCGTATTAAAAATCAGACTGAATTTGAGGTCCAGAGGGATGAAACTGGAATAAGATAAGCTATAGAGATGATTAGTAATCAGGAAGCGTGATTAATCTTAATCAAAGGGTCATATTAAAGTCCAGGCTCTTGCTAATGAATGGAAGTGTGTTTCCCTGGAGAGTAGAGGGGTGAGTTTAATGGAGAAGTTTTTTATTCAAATGAAAGGGAAGAGGCCTGAATCAATGAATGACAGTGAGTTTATATTAGGCTGTCTGATTAGCAGAGTGAGACACTGGCTACACAGAAAGAACAACAACCGTTTCTTACATAAGCCACTTCAGCATGATGACAAAATGAAAAAGTTATCTTCCTAAGCAAACTCCATTTCTATTCCCTGACAGCTTGAATGCATTTTACATTACCAAATGACTTTGACACGCTGTCTCTTTCTGTTGTAGGATTGACGTTGTTCTTGTTCTTTTCTCTCCTTCCTCCAGGGTACTCCAGCCAGTTTTGTCCGTTACCGAGTGGACCTGGACAGGTCACCGTACAGTGGGAGTATCTTTGATGTTGAGGAGGAAACTGGAAGAGTCATCACTAAAGTCAACCTTAATGAAGAGCCCACTGTCACCTTTAAGGTGAGTGGGCTGTGATTATGGAGCAAATAGCAGTGATAAGCTGCCACTGTAATGTTAGTGTGCGGCTTTCAAGATATTAACGTTACTCTTTTGTTGTTGTAACGTGATGCACAGCCGTTTTCATCTCTCTTTTCCATTATTGTATTTCAATGTATCTTGGTGTCTGTCTAATATAGACAATTGAAGATCCCTTACATCAATGTACAAACTCAAATACAGGCCAAAATGGATTTAAAAAAACAAACAAACTATGTTTTAACAAATACTTGTACATATGGACAGGGCTATATATTTGGCAGCTCAGATTCCCAGAGAGCACCCTGAAAGGGTATCCAAGCTAATCCATCCTTAATAAACACATACATGAATGTAAAGATAACAGAAATATAGCACATAAGGAAGCAGCTGGGCTGTTGGTGGATAATTTACACCTGCATGGTTATTATTAAAGTAATGGTAGTCATAGTATGTAGTAGAAATATGGCTTTTTAATTGGCTTGTGTGTTTTTTGATATTGGTTGTTTTTATTGCTTCACAACCAGCTGCCCCTCTGGTGACAATTAAAGCTCTACTTGACTTGACTTGATTTTTGTACTTTGGTAGTCATCTGATAGCCAGACAGCTGTGAATGAGTCAGAGAATGTAAAGCATGAATGAAACGACTGATGCCAATCAGGTAATGCCAGCATGACTTCAGCGCTCTGCAGTACTAATGAAGCAGGAACTAATTTTGCTAGATTTTATTTTAGAAAGACAAATGTTAAACCTCTTATACAAGTGAGAGTGTATTCAAATGACATTTTTTGACAGTTAATAATGATGATGTGATAATGATGATGGCAATGGACACTATTGGCCAGAAACATCTACTTGTCCTAGTTGATGTTTATTGCTCTGCCTCGCATGTTTTAGTGCAAAGCTGCAGTGATGATCAGGAGGTCATATTTGTGCATCTTGAGTTTTTTAAGTGTTATTATTTTGTTCCCTGAATAGTCTGAGTGATCAGGTCATTGCTTCTCTTGTGTCTGCTGCCGGTGATATTGCGTTTTCTCATTGAGCTTCACTCAGGGGCTCATATATTTTCTTTTACCAGCTTAAGGTGACCTTACATGGGCACATCTGTAGTTGTGAACGGTGGACCAGGTGTTTTGTGATATTAGCTCCTAATGGGGATTCATTGCTTACCCTCCCATGTCATCTGTCTAGCTCTGTCTTTTTTTTTCTCCAGTGTTTTCCTTTCTCTGTTTCTTTAAACATTTCCCTGTGTTTATTCTCTTTCTGTCTATCTCTCCTCTCTCTCCATCCCCCCCCCGCCCGCCTTCCCCAGGCCCCATTCTCCACAGTCTATGAATGTAGATCAATACATTCATACTCGCTCTGTGGGAGCTTTGCAAGCTGCTCGCCAGATCCTATTTTGTCAGTCTGTCTTTATTAGGATGCCGAACACGTCTACAAAAAGATAGCTGGCAACCTCAGAAACGGAATTAGTTGTGTAGCGAGTAGTAGTATGGTAAAAAAACCAAAACAGAATGTAATACTTTCGTGCTTGCATTTGTGTGTGTTGCTTATGTGTGTGTTCTCTTGCCCGTTGCAGTTGTTTCTGATAGCCTATGATGACGGGGAGCCAGTGAAAACTAACAGCACTTTGGTGGAGATCACTGTCCTCCAGCCTTCGCTTATACCAACCTTCACCCAGGAGGAGTACAGGTACATCTCTTTGACACAACTGTTGATGCAACTGCCTCTGCCTGTAAATTCACACATCAAAGTGCAGCCAGACAGTATGAGGCGGTGAAAAAGACTGCAGGAAGTGGACACGGTGTCTTAAGAACACCTCAACACACTTTTACAAATGTGGTCGCATCTTCCATTCAGCTCCTGTAATACTTGATTAATGTTTAATCACTCAGTGAATATCGTATTCTATTCTATTCTACCTTGAACTGCTGCAAATAACCATGAAGTCACTATTCCTCATGAATTTAGTATCTTGTTATGACGATAGCTAACTGCGCATTATCGCGCTCTCAACACTCAGCAGAATGGCCCCGGTTTTGATTCTGTGTCTCCGTCTTTGCCATGCTCTTTTTTCCCCTGCATGACTGATTAATAGGCTTTGAGTGTAAATATGCATTAGAGCTTCAGAGTAGATGCTGCAGATCATCACTGCTATAAACCACATTTGTTTCTCTCTGAGGGCAAAGCAGGGCTTCCCTCTGAGTTTATTATGAGTCTCTTTTGACAAGATTAAATGTTTAGATGGTAAACTGGCAGAGAGAGATGCAGGGCGAGGGAACATAATCTATAATGCTCCTGAGATGACTTTCTGCTGCACAAACATGATATACGGCTCTGCTGGGTGGAGCCTGTCTGTAATGATGCTACTCCTCCACTCAGGAGGAGACCAAGAAGAAGTCATTTATAATTGAAAATAAACATGGATTATTGACACTCCAATTGAAGCTGCTTTGAAAAAGTAGCTTTAAGTTGCCTTGTGTTATGTTGTATGCTGCAGTGGGTACCTGTCTGCAGCGTAGATGAGATCCCTGCCAGACTGTGAAGCTTTAAGGTCTGATGGCAAAGTTGCCTGGCACAATGCAGAGTCTGGGAGCTTAAAGTAAAGCTTGTTTTAAGTGGATTGATTCACTAGCTTGTATGTCAGTCAAAGTAGGGAGTCTTGGCAGACTATCTTCTGTAACAGAATTTGATATACCTTTATGTATCAGACAAGAAGTGTAAGTCCTGCCCAACCTGTCAACACATCGTTTGAGATGTGTGTGTGTGTGTGTGTGTGTGTGTGTGTGTGTGTGTGTGTGTGTGTGTGTGTGTGTGTGTGTGTGTGTGTGTGTGTGTGTGTGTGTG
>OMLP01007049.1:2461-12589 GCA_900302685.1 Spondyliosoma cantharus | reverse complement strand
CATGCCAGCCTGCCTCTTAGGGATGTAATGAAACATTTATAGTAGAATCCCTGAGTGTGTTTTTTTTTACTGGGGAGACTGTGAAGGTCTCATGTAATGAGCAGATGTCTGTAGTCTGCCTACGACGCAGGTCTCCTGAAGCACACTCTAACAGGTAGGGCGACAACATGTGTGCGTGTGTGTGTCTGTGGAACAGAGCCAGAGCCTTTCAAAGGTCTGCTTCTGGTTTCAGAAGGACATCTAGGGTCAGTGTTATATCACAGCTTTGTGACACTTGAAGCCTCTTCTCATTTCAAAAAGATGGAAACATTAATAGTGCATTTCTCGCAGGTGACTTTGGGTGGAGTCAAAAACCTTGGTAGAGTGAATTACGGTTGCTGTACAGGAATTACGCAGTGCTAGATCTGCACAGCAATATGTGATGCAATCTAATGTAAGAAGCGGACCAATGGGAAGGAGGAGATATCAATACTGTTTTTGAACCATTTTTTGAGATATATACTGTATAACACATATCTAATGGTGTTAGTGTTTTAGAAACATGTTATTTTAGGTTTTCTTTCTTTGCTTGTGGTTTCTTTATTGCTGATTGGATGCTCAGAGAAAGGGACACTTTTACATGAATAGTCAAGTGAAACTTGGGGGATCAAATATAAATGGTATTATTATATTTTCTAACGTCATTAAATCCCATGGGGCTTCCCTGTAGCTTGGGGAATAAGACTTTAAGACTTCAACTTTGACTGTGGACCTATGTTTTATCTGTCTCTCCCTCATTTCCAGTCAACTCTCTCTGCACAGCCTCAGCTACACAGCTGTGAACTTCGTTATTGACTTAAAGGCTTAATAACTTCCTGCAACAGCTCCAGAAAAAGTGTATTTGTTGTTTGTTGAAATATTTAGACCAGTTAGACTTGGAGACACAGGGGAGATGAGGAAAATAGCTCATAATGAAGATAAACTGTACATTTGTAAACGTTATTTTCACTGTACAGTTGATTGGAAATGTGAGATTTAAATGTTTTTCCCGCAAAAATTAGATTTGTTGTGGTAATTTATTTTACTGATCTTTTTTGCTACTAAAATATGTACTACCGGAAGATGATATAAGTTTCGTATTATGATAATGGATTGCATATCCCATATGGGATGGGACAGATATTGAAATGACACAGATTTCAAGTAAACTAACTATAACTCACGTTATTGTATACAGCAATCAAGAAAAATATTCAAGACCAGATGGAATTCAAGACCTTGTCCCCTCTAGGGCCATTCTTGAGGGAAAATGAATTCAGTGCTTCATTTAGTTCAGCCAAAGATTTAAATCACTTTTTAGCAATCTTGGCCAGAAGACAGTGTGTGTGGGATTGACTAGTTTCTGGACAAGAGTGGAGGTCTATCGCTCAGACCGATATCAGCTATATTAGCTACACCAGGCTTTGGCCACACTGGCAATACTTGTTAGGAGGCTCAGAGGATTTTGGTCTTGAGCGGTTCTATTCTTGCTGCACATTGGCCTTGTGACAAAAGAGAAAGGGGTGACATGTTTGATGTCAACCAGTTATGAGTCATATTCAAATGTCCTTCTGCCAGTCTGTCTTGTAAGCTGCTACATGCTACAGTACATGTTCAACATACATTTGCACAGAGCCTAAAGACATCAAGATAACACATTATTAAATAAAAGCAGACTTCTTTTGTTTAGTTTCAGATCTGCCATTTTAACAACATCAAATTATTCACCTAATTATACGATCAACTTATTCCCATTGCCTCACCTGTAGTAGTTCTTCCTGTTGTCTCCTGTGCTCCTCTTGCAGGGCTCTAACCTGGGCAGCGTGGGCCTGCTTCAGTTGTTCCTGCTTGTCTTTTTGACCGCAATGGCCTTCCTGCCATCTCACTGCAGCTAAGGGCGTGTAAATATGACAATGTGTGGTCACATAATGTATGAGTACAAACAAAAATCTGGACTAATATAAAAACCCCTAACCCTGTCCCTGTGGTTGAGAGATGTATCCTCCTGGTCTTACCTCTCGGAGTGCTGGAGTTGGGTCTGGCCACAAATGCTGCCCCTCTGCTGACATCTGCACTCTTCTCCTGCATCTCCTCCGTCACATGCATGAGCAGTCTCCTCTTGACCTTGGATTCCCCACCCTGGCCTTCACCCCCATTGTCTGGGGTCAGATGCTTCGAGCTCAAGTCGGAACCCGATCCTGCGAGAAACCACAGGCCTGACGGTGCGTCAACATCATACGACTGGTTGAGGGATGGCAGGTGGGTAGAGTCGGGACCTTCTACTGCTGTTTCATTCCTCCTTTCCACTAGGTAGTTACTGGTGTCAGAGAGCACTGAGACATTAGGTGGAGCTGTGGTTTCAGATGGATAATTTCGGAATACACTGGGAATTCGTAGCCGCTGTGCTACAGAGAAGATACATTTAGCTGGAGGCTGCTGCTTTCCAAAGCCGCCATGCTGTCCGTAACTCTTTGTAAGTCCTTCATTATATGTCCCTTTTTCTTTTGCTCTCTCTGTTGGTAAGGACTGGACTAGCCTGAGCTCGCTTAAGTTAACTGCCTCAGGTCCTTTCAGGTGCTCTATGTGAGGAACATCGTTTGAGTCACTGAAGCTTGGTTCAGGTCCTGTATCTTCAGTCATGTTCTTGATATTGTCCAATGATTGTCTTCTTTCATTGCTATCATCATCATCATCATCATCATCATCATCATCACATTCACTCTGCCAAAGCTGCACATGTTCATTTTTAATCTGCTCGGAGTGCTTGATGCCAGCAAAGGTGAACTCATTTTGCACATAACTCCTAGTTTGGCTTTGATTCCCCAATTTTTCTGTCAGTGTGGACTCAAGATCCGAGATCAACACTTTCAGACCAGACAGGCTGGTCTCAAGCTGATCTATGTGCTGTGAACTCCTGGCTGGAACTCTTGTTACATCACTTTCAACCATGACATTCACAGTGGAAAGAATTGTTGTGTGACCGTTTTGAATTTCCTGGTTAACCTGTTCATTCAAACTAGTATTGACTGAAACTCTCTGGTTTAAGATCTCGGCCTCATCAGCAGCTTCTCCATCTTGGATACCACCTTTGCTTTTGCAGCGAACAGGACTCCTACAAAAATTAGGGGCCGGGATAGTTTGATATTTTCCTACTCCTCTATGAGAAGCTGTGGGACAAGTGGTCAAGTAAAAAGCTTCTTGAATATGAGTTTCTGTCAGCATTGTGGGTTGTTGCTGTGGGAGGGTGCTGATTTGTTTAGGCTCTGTTATGACCTCTTGTGAATTGTTCAGCCTATTATTTTTTAAGGTTGTTTCCTCCTTAACATTATTAATTTCCTTAGTATTGCTATCTCCAGTTAAATGTGTCCTTTCAGATTCAAAGTTCTCCTTTTTCCCAAAGAGCTCACTCTCATTGATCCTCTCACTCTCCCAGGATTTCTTTGGTGAAGTTTCCGCTGATTGGATGAAAGTGCCTTTCCTCTCTTTAGTTTTCTTTCCCTCTGTAGTCACAGTGCCCTTGTAAGAGAACTCGTCATTCTCCTTATCAGAGAGACTGCACTCCTCTGTCCTTGCTCTTGCCTGTTCTTGGGTCCTCTCTTGGATTTTAGTGTTTTTGGCTTGGTTCCTAAGCATCCGCTGGCGCCGCCGGTACTCCTGAGATTTCTTCAGCAGGGCCTGCAGGCTCAGACGATAAGGCTCCTCAGATAGCTCTGCTTCATCTACATGGTTGTCTGCTGGTTCTGTTTCTGTGAGGTCGTGCTGAATATGCAGTTCTGCGTTTGGACAGTGATGAGTGCTCAATATGTGTGATAACTCTGGAATGTCTGAAGGGACACTGTTTTCTGATAAAGAGACCGGGCCCTCAATTTTGTCCAAACTGTGATCTTTGTCAGTGTCAGGCACTGTAGTAACAGAAAGGTTATCTTCACCCACTGTGCTGTCCACATGACTGCTTTCAGATTTCTCTACTGGTAAATTGCCACATATGATTGAATCCTCCTGGAGTGAAGAACAAGAAATGTCTTCTATAAAGTCAGTACAAAAGGATGATTCCAGTCCACTCCTTTCCAATTCCTCTCCATCTATGGGAGGATGGTTGATAATATCTGACATCTTGGCAATTGTGTCTGACGTGTTGTGGAGGAAAAAGCCACCCGAATTATAAGCTCCCTCTGAGGAGCCTAAGCCGCAGCTCTCTCTCCCAGCATCAATCCCCCCAGAGACACTAGTGATGTTTTCAACATTCTCGTAGGTTACATAACCTGAGGATACCGACTGGTGGCTCGCACCATTAAGGAAACTTGGCTGTGACCCCTGTTGGCTGTAATGTCTGTCAATAAGGCTTCCTTCCTGAGGCGTTACATTAGAGGCACAATATGTGGTTGATGTCAAAGGAGGAAGAGAAATACCATCCTTTTTCTTTTCAGGCGGTGGTGAGAGCAAAAGACTCTCCTTTGTTCTTATGAAATAACTGCTCTGCAACATTGATCCACCACTGCTGTTACGGGAATATGAAGACTTTGTGTTGATATCTGACTCTTGAAGCAGCTCCTCCAGTGTTGGTGTCTTCCTTAGCTGCAAATCATAAGAGGAAACGGCAAAAAAAATAAAGAGAGATGAGAAAAAACAAGTGGGGCATAAGAAAACATTACATAAAAGGAAAAAAATGTCTGACGATGACTCTTTTTATTCAAAGGAATTAGTGAAAGTTTGAATAGGACTAAGCAGTCTAATCTATGCATGTAGTAGTGGAGAGATGCAAAAACAGGAATATATCAATCTTGCAGAGAATGTAGCTCACAAGTCGGGACTTATATTACCTGCACACTTTGTAGGATAGTTTGCACATAGGCCATTCTTGCATCGTCCTTCTGCTTTCTGTGGACAGCAACTTTCTGGGCTGCCTCTCTGTGTCGCTGCATCTCCTCTCTCTGCTCCCCTGAGAGCTGTTATCAACAGAAAACACACATGGCATGTCAAGTATGTTTACAACAGGGCTGTGTTTGTTGGTCAACTGACTGACTGATAAAATGTCCATCTCCTATGCTCAGAGCCCCAGAGGAGAAAAATCAGTCAGTCTGTATGTAACTTATAGTTATATAAACAGGGCAGCAAACCAAACATCTGACAAGCATGAACAATCTGTGGCATTTTTGCTGTCGATCCAATCCACAAAAACTACTAGTTAGACAAAACCATGAGAGCATGGGACAGCTTTAAACAACAAAGTGGTACATCCTTCACTAATGTTGGCTTCGATTAAAACAAAAGGACCTTTAAAGAAACATCATCAAACTGAGCTCATACCAGGGGAGGAAGTATAGGTTGTCCATAGAAGCGGATGAGAGAGGATGCAGGTGAAGGTTTGTTGTACTCCTCAGTCTTCCTCAGATAGGAGAGACGATGCTGCACAAACCTGTCGTAGTCCTCCATTAAGTTGCATCAGGATACGGTAGGTAGTGACGTTTGATAGTTTGAATTCTGACTTACGTTAATATGCTGATGTTATCTTGTTGTTTTGCTAGCTGCTGAGCTTTAAGCTAACTAGCTAACGTTAGCTTAGCAAAGGAACACTTATTGATACGCTTAGCTAGCGGTAAAGTTATTAGCTATTATTGTGATACGTAAGATAAACAAAAACAGAGCAGCCCTGCAGTCATACGTCGGACAAAACCGAGACACAGTTAGGTCCATCGAGCAACCAAACAAAAACTCTCCATCAGGATGGATCAGTGTTTACATTTTTACCCGCCTCTCCTCCCGGAGCAACACAGGGTGACAGTTTGGAAACCGTCGAATCGCTCCGAACACCCGGAGTGGAGTCACACCACGGACACGGACTAGCCAAATGAAACAACGAATAATTCACCAATTTAAATCAAAACATTACCTAAATTCACAAATAATAACATTACATTAACTACATTAAGCAAACCCCCTCCTCTTTGTCAATGGTGACATAGCCGCGACGCTTTTATCGATAACTATTAGAATGGGGTAAGCTCCATGTATTCACAGGATCCGGACCGGTCGGAGACGAAGGGAGCTGACGATAACGTGATTCTGCCCCCTACAGGCCTGACTGGCTCACCAGAGAAACAAACAAATGTGTGTAGCCTGGAAATAACAAAGAGGATTAAAAAATGTAGCAGATTGCAAATTGTGCAGTATATTTCTGCACAGTATATTTCTGCCCTGTCATTTTAAATGTCTTTCCCTCAGAAATATTGCTTTGCATTGTTTTAAGGGATTTGGTACAGTGTTGCTACTTCACTGCTATAAAGACATATGGTCAACTTTCCCCTTTTTGATAATATAAATGCAAAAACAAATCTGAAAAATGTTTTAGACTAAAGCTGTCATATGAACCCATCCCAGCTGAACTATTTTATTTTTTCACAAAAAACTAATAACATGAATGATGGTTCTCTTCCAGCAATTGCAATGCAGCAATTAACACTTCTATTAGTTATGCTCTGTTTCGGCTATGGAACACATCAATATGTTCTCTTTCATTTCATTTCATTTTCATTTTACTCTGTTGTTTTTTTTTTAAAACAAAGACAGCAGCATAGACCTGAAGTTTTCATACTTTAATGCATAGGGATGAGGACATTATTGAAATACATATGTTGTTTAATTGATCATGACTGATTAAAGAAGATAAAAGATTTAGGCTGGGAAGTTTGAACTTCCAAACCTACGCTCATTCATTGAATATACGTGTGATTTTTATTAACAGTATATTTGTTGCACTGTACATATGTATGATTTCTTTCGTGAAAAAAGAGGCACAATATGGCTAAAATGGCAGTAATAAAGAAAAACAACCAAAGTGGCCGTCTTAATCACTTTGAAGGAATTACATTAACTTGCTAAGTGCATTTTTGAGTTCAACACCCTGTTGATATTAACAATTATGTGTAAACTGTGTATGCTAAAAATAGTATTCCTATATTCCTTATTTACACAAGAAAATGCAGTTCCATTTCAAAACATGTTTATTGGTCATATACAAAATAAAGTTTAAAGCTGTTTATCAACAAACATACAGTATATACATCAACAAATTAAAAGATGCATCAGACTGATGATGAAACAGTTAATTCCATGATTACCAATACCTTGTCATCATCACTTACATATCTACAAATTGCCAAAAAAAAAAAGGTACAATAATTTAGTTGAAGATAAATACTTACAAAGACTGTCACATTTTAAGTATTTTCCCATAGAAAGTACTGTCATAGAATAATTTATAACACCCCATACAGAAATATTACAAAACACAGAATTTTCTATTACAAGGGATTTTCTGAATAGGCTGCGCCATATTCACACAAACTCACTACTTTTCTATAGCTTTGAACTGACCGTTATATACTTTAGAAACACAACAATATCCCAGCTCCCATGAGTAACCTGGTCAAAGTCTCACTGGCAGACACATGTGGTTTGACGGGGGAAAAATATTATCAGGAGTTAAAACAAAAACTAAAAAAAGAAAATGTGATGTGATACCTAAACTCTGGGTAAGAATGTTATTTCGAGGCTGAACGACTGATAAGGGCAGGGGCAAGAGAGAGAGAGAGCAGCAGGAGGAAGGGGGAGCAACTTGGGAGGCAAAGCAAACATTATTATTGATGAAAACACCAAACAAATGATCAAAGGAATCCTTGGTTCATTTACTCTCATCGATCGCCTTGCAGGTGGGTGAAAGGGCTTTTAAAGTACGGTGGCGTGATTCACTACACAGGAAAACAACTGGGTGACTACGTAGCGATTGGCCGAGCAGAAAGATTAGGAGTTAATGATTTACATCTCCTAGAAGAATCTGCTGTTTGTGAAGAAGGGCCTGGAAGCCCTCTGACGCTTTGTAAAGAAACGGTTGGGATGAGTGGATTGGGACGTGGTTAAGAGTTTCATCACATGTTCCCCCAGCACTCCTTTCTGCCTCTGTAAAATATTTATAGATGTGGTTTCGGAGTGGTTGCTTGGATTTGAGATGAAGTGTCTTTTCATAAAGGAGGCCATGACCCCTGTACAGACAGGGGGGGAAATAAGGTCAGCGTGTCTTCTGAGCTCTTAAACTCTGTTATGAAAACTACCAAGTGCCTTGTCTGCTATTCACCAAAAGGTCACTGCTGTCAGCTGATCATGTCTGCTGAGTGGAAATCAGGAAGAAACTCTGATGTTTCATCTCATCTGTCTAGAGACCTAACACCCTGACTCTACTACAGCTATGGAAGACACACGCTCTTCAGTTTGACTGCAGGCTTTTCAGTTTTTTTTCTCCTCAGGATATTCATGTAAAAATGAAAAACCAACGCGCAAGTCAGACTTAAAGAGACAAACTGGCGCTGGCATGTACAACCAACTGTTCTCTCTCTGTATATAAGCTCTTTAACAATGTCACATCACACTGTACCTGCAATCATAAAAACAGACAACTCGACACAATGACTACAATAGCATCGCCACTCATGTGTGGCAGGAGGTCTAATTTTGCCCTACACAGTTTGCATAATTATGTCTATTAGACAGCAGCCGCCATGTTAACACATTTATGTTTACACAGAATGCATCAGTTAAACAAGAGGAGCATCCAAATACAGATGAGTTGGAAACATATCCTTTGACAGCGACACATACAGTACAGTCTGACAAGCACCGACAAGTTTCAGGTTTTGCTTCAACTTGACACAATCTGAGCAGAAGTCGTGTGTTTCTTCCTATCTCATACCACACACCACCACACAGGACTCGCCAGCAAAAATCTCACTTAACAAGCAAAGGCGGAGGCTGACAGGAAGAAAGGATATATCAACAAAACCTAGTAGAAAATCAACGAAACAGCACTTTTTTTTTTTTTTAAATATAGAGCGCATACATAAATATACTGTGTGTGATAGCCAATATTTGCTTGTAGCTGAATATCCTGTAATAATGTATCGGCCATTTTCATTTGACATTTGTAGCTCTCTGATTTCACAGTTGACTGACCGTGCAAATGGTTATCAGTGTAAAGAAAACGCAGAAATCATGTTTCAAAACCTCAAACGCTTTCAGTGCCTTAACTTGCTGTTCACCTGTTTGAATTTCAATTGATATAAATGTAGATACAGATGAGGACATGCCTCACGTATCTTATTAACTGCATAGCAGTAGGCTTGCTAACCCCTTTTTACTTCACAGTGGAAAAGTAGATGTTCAGGTAAAAAGGCTGCATGTATGTAATGTTCCTGTTTCTATTTCAGTAAATAACTCAATTAAATTAGCTTTCCCTTTGATAAATTAAACATTTGTACTTTTTAAGGTTAACCTTACTCTTTGACAGACAAACCATTAAATAGCAGAATACATTTTTTCACTTCATAAAACACCAAATAACAGATAACAGATTTGCTTCACTTCCCTGACACTTACAGAACAGTTAAGAAACAAATAAAACAGGAACAACATTATATATATATATACAGAACCATATAAAATGTACACAGCAAAAACAAATACTTTCATCACAGACTACAAAAATAACTTATTGAAGGAGTAGGGGTGGTGCAGCCATGTAGGCCCATTATTGAGCTTCACATCTCTGTTACCTCGCCAGATCACCTGAATACATCAGTATAATAACACCTCCCCTCGTTCGCCATTTTATCTGCAATAATGAGCACCGAATGCTGCAAGGACCAAAAGAAAAAGGGAGTATGGGAAATGAGTCCTAAGTGCAGATTGGGAGCAGATAAACACAAGATCTAACACGTCTGCAGCGCTGGAGCTGAGTGATGGGGCCGGGAGGACAAAGATTTTCTGATTAGAGAAAAGAGTGCAGTTACCCACGGTGTCATCACCCGCTTCGGCCTGAAATCAAACAAGGATCAAAGTCATATCCATGAAATAGTGAACGTTATAGTTACCTCGTCACGTACCTACACAGCACACCACACGCTAGTTCACGGTTACACACACGTGCCTAGTCACTAGAGAAAAAACAAAGCTATTGAGTAGTTAAGCCACTTTTGGTACAATTGCAAAATAGAGAGATACTGTATATCAAACAGATTTTTCTTATACCTTTTTTTTTTTTTTTTTTTTTTTTTTACAGGT